>JAODUG010008127.1:6766-27092 GCA_027564795.1 Aphredoderus sayanus | reverse complement strand
TGTGTGTGTGTGTGTGTGTGTGTGTGTGTGTGCTGTCCACATAATTCAACGAGCACTGCCTGGAGAAAAAGTGACAATCGGAACCTAGACAGACACACCTAAAGGCTGAATGCACTGACACTCGCTGGCAGCGCCGTACGTGCCTTGGCAGTGCCTACACACCACATTTACGTTTGTCAGAAGTATAATGTCGCCTTAATGCAACTATGCTGCCTCCGGGCCAATAAATACACACCTCTTTAAGCCCTGCCCATGCAAGTGTGTGACAGCTCAGCCCTTATACAAATCCACTATACTGGTTATTAGTCCATACCTGGATGAATATGAATATGTTACTGTATGACTCCAGAGGGAAATTCATTTTAACAGCACTGTACATCACCAACAAAATGTGGGTTTAATACATTAAACCCACATATAAAATACACCGTAAATGGCAGAAAGCATCGATAAGCAGAACAAGTGAGAGCAAAATTAATTGTCATTGTGCCTTTATCTAGGCACATTGTTTAGTGCCTCTATGGCTGCAGGTGCCAGGCTTTTGCCAAAGCAAGCCCCCCTGCACTGTACTACTGTATTTGCTACAAGGAAGGGAACAGGGTTAAAAAAAAATTTAAGAAGTTGTATTCAAAATGTCAATAGCAGCTTGTTGGATAATAAAGTCACTGGACTGAAGCATGATAGCTTCAAGTTCTTCAAGCTTAATGGTTAGATTTTTCTGTGTGCATGTGAACTGAGTCAGTTGTCATATTCAATAGATGATCTGTCTCTTATTGACTTCACACAGCCTGTTTCATTCTCTTTTTTGTGCCTGAGAGTAAATATTCTGTTGTGTGTTATTTTTTTCATGGAAGATTTGCATGTTGATGTGTTGCTCAGCCGTGAGGCACTAATCCCCTAAGGCAGCCAGGAGGATAAAACCCCCGACCTCTGTTCTCCTGCTCTGACAGAGACATTGGTTTGTACCAGGAACAGCACAAGTTTCAAACCTAGTTCCTCCTGGCTCTGGCCCCAGAACTGAACCCATCCTTCCCATCCTTCTTTATTTTATTTTATTTCTTCATGAAGTCTAAGGGCTGGCTGCTGCAAACTGTCAGATTAATAAAGCAGGCTTTACTATCATTAATATCTGAGTGCCTCAGTTTATAGACCTCAGTATGTACTATAAATATTTTGTGAATATTTCTCATTTTTTGTGTTTTCTATAATGCGAGTTGCTGTTGTTAGAATGTTTATTCAACTCTTAAACTTGTTAGAATGAATAAAGGTGCAGTGATAAATAAATAATGTGATGTGGGTATATTCCTGTTCTCTGGGCATTTGGAGATGAAAGCAAGCGTCATCATCTGAATGCTAACATCTCCCTGAGTGTCCAGACCTGTTCTTGCTCTTAGCCAGATAATCCTGCAAAGTCCCCATTGTGCTGTAGAAAATGTATAATTTCCATACTTAATATTACCAAGCACTCCACTGTGGATTTAAGCACTTGAAATCTGAGCAGGTAGCAGGCTGACAGCCCACGCCCGGCAGATTACCCTAATTAGTTTCACTTTAAGCGGTCTCTGGTGGAGACGTGTTCCGACTGCGTTCTTAGCTACACGGCGAGCGCTGGACATTCAGACATGAAACCAGATAATGAATGATTCCCTTTTATTTTGAAGTCCATTTGTCATGTTTAATTGAGCTCTGACAGCAGGGAGCAGATAATTGATTAATCCCCCCCACCCTTATCTGTGTTGATGCAATGTAGACCTTGATTAATTCAATTAAGTCAATCAATCAAATAATTGGGGAGCAGCGCACTAGCAAGCTCTGGCTCTGATCTTGAAGTAGCCTCTGGGTATCCTTCCTGGTGGTTTGAAGAGATGTTTGCATCGACTGCTGCTGTTTAGAGATAAATTGCTTTTCTATTGACTCCGTAGAGCCTGAGTCGCGACAAGGCTTTCCAGTCAGACAACGAAGGAAACCAGGTCTTCAAAGGACACAGGTGAGTCGCCTTGTTAAGAACAACTTCTATTAGCCAGCAGGACCCAGAGCTGCTGTTCTAAGTTGTTTACTTCCACGCACCTTCTGACCTAGCAGGCTGTTTCATGTTGCTGTAATGCCCTCACGCTCTCCTTGAGAAGATGTGTGCAGAGCTAATCTGAGACAGCCAGGCTGACAGCCTCCATACTGATAGGGTTCTACAGCGCTGGTTTAAATAAAAACATCCCATCACTTAGTCCATTGCCTCATTATTGGATATTTTCTGCACACAAATTCTAATTTTAAGATAACGATTTTTATACTTGTTGTACCTTCTCCACTAGACTCCAACTGTCAATAATTGTATAGTTCTTATATTGTATCCTTCTTAAAGAATTTCTGTTTAAAATGTTTGTCTTGTTTTTATTTGACATTAGGAACATGGTCACGTGTCTGTCTGTGTCAATGGATGGGACTCTCCTCCTATCGGGTTCTCACGATGAGACAGCCCGGCTCTGGGACATCCAGAGCAAGCAGAGCATTCGCTGCATTTCACATAAAGGTAAGATCTGCCCTCCTCTAACCTCCTGACCTCTGGTTTTCCCTCTGGACCTCTGAGCTTTCACAAACTAAAATAACAAAAACAAAATAACTCATAAGGATGGGGGTGGCGAGAAACAACAATTCAGTTCCAAAATGAACTTGCATGGCCTATACAACATTTTAAACATTAATATAGCAGTAAACCGCTATTTACTATGTAAAAATAGGGTGTTGTAATAACGTCCTGAGCAGAGAATGACATCGCAGCTACTCTGTGTATATTATAATCGAGCTTCCCTGTTATTTGTTTTCATAGTGTATATGTGTGTGTTTCTGAGATTCTGGTGCTCAAGTGGCAGACTGGATCATATATCGATATGATATAATATCATATATCTTTTAAATAAAATAATTTTTAGTTGTTTTAATTTACATGTTATTATTTAATTTATATTATTTGTATGTATTAATTTGTATTAGAATATACAAAGTGATCAATCACCCCACCCCTGCAATTCTTAATAGCACAAAATTATAATTTATCTACTATTTTAGTGTCTTGACAGTGGAAAGTAGAATTGAAACTAAAATAACTAAATTAAAAACATAAACTATATCCCAGTCTCGTAGTTTCTGCCTAATTGATAATGATTTAACACACAATATAATTACAACCTAATACGTGTGAACATTATAGACCCCTATTCTCCCAGGAGCTAGATTTGCAATATCCAGGGTTGGTCTCTAGGATTAGATTGCCCTCTGTAATTTGCAGCAAGGATCCATTCTAGAAGGGCTGAACAGATTACAATCTTGTTCTCTGAGTTCTTTTCAAATGTACAGGGACAGTAAGGTATATGTCTACTGGATTTCTGGCACAAGTTTGACAGGAGTTACTGTTTGTCTGTATGTTTGTTTGTTTTTATTTGTAATAATGTTGGCTTCTTGTCAGAATAGAGGGGCACTATCAATGCTCAGTTGCCCCTGTGAGGGGAAACCTAGCAGGCGGTCGCCCCCTCTTCTCTGCCATTGAGTCCCAGTGTTCCCACTGCTGACCAGCTTTATTAGATGGGAATAAAACCCACCCTATCCCCTCTGGCAGACAAAGACCTTCTCTCTTTTAGTTTATTGTTTGTTGTTTTTGCTTTTTATCAGTCTGATTAAAGGGGAAATGCGGGAGCTGACATATTGCTGATGTTTATGAAGACAAATACAATTACCTCTGGGAATAACAATTACAAGACTATAATAGTCATGAAATCATGTAAATGTAATAAAACAGCATCAATAAAATAACCATTGTGAAAATCCCATGGTAATTTGGTGATGGACAGCTACGTCCCTGACAGGGGTTGTCGGTGTCGTTTTCTAATGAACAAAATCCAGTCTGTGTTAACAAGGTGCTGACACTTCTAACAAGCACATCCAGCCAGGATCACTGGGAGGAGTCTGCCAGTACCTCTAATTCTCCTGTCAGACAATCAAGCTCTATTTTAAAATGTTTACCCCTAATGTTTGTTAGACCCTTTGATATAAAGTAGTATACAGTAAAACCTTCATTAAGTCTGTAAAAAAAAAAAAAAAATAATAAAAATAAAAAAGTGAACATACTATAAAGCATCAAAAACATAATGGTACTAGACAGAGTAGTACATACTGTAGTTGTCTGTTCCCCAGGGCTTTCTACTAAAGGGCATCTAGCATACATGTATTAGTGTAATATTAGAGTGTATTATTACTATAAATAATGTTTATATTATAGTGGTAGCAATATAAAGTATGTTATAGTGTATTAGTATTGTAAAGGACAGGTTATTTTATCAGTTGATTTATAGTAGAAAGGTTAATTAAATGGAAATGGCCTTTAATGCTGCCAAGATCTGACTCACTCTGTGTGTGCAGTTGTATAACCATGTGGGCAGAAACTATCCCATTTTTCAATGCCCCACAAAGATTTATACACATGCGCACGTGCGCATCACATCAGGTATAAATGTCCTCTTTTATCCCCGGTTATGACGCACTAAATCATCGACAATATATTTTCATGAGAAACGTCTGGATCTTTCTGATGCTGAAACCCCCCTCCCGGGTTTCATGATGCTTTTGATCTGAGCTACCTGCTGAAAATTTAACCAGCCTCAGGTTCAGTAAAGGGAGGGTTGAGGGAGAGAATATTGTATTGAAATGCAAAGCTTAGTTCATCAGTAGAGGTTTTTACTGTATGAAGTATCAACATGGAGACAGAAGGATGGAGATAAATATGTTGTATTGTTGCTTGTGCAATGTTTTAGACAATATAGCCTCCTCATGTCATCAGATGAGAGAAGTCAAAACAGAGTTCAGGTGTTATCCAGTGAAAGCATTTGGGGAAATGATGGCAGAAGTCATCCGACCAAGACGAAGACACAGACCAAGGAGACGCATTGAGAGGATTTGCTCTCATGTGCCCTGTTGTAAGCTAAGGAGCCCGGGAGAAAAAAAAACTACATTTTTCTAAAACCTTGCACCTTTTTTATTAAATTTCACACATTTTAAGAAGTACATGAAGCTTAAAGGTGGAGAAAGCAATGCTGGAGAAGGATTGTTTGTTTATTTCAACGCCGTTAAAAACAAAAGCACTTCTCTGTTCCTTCAGTGGCGCAGGGTGCTCCCTCAGAAGCAACCACTGCCCCCCCACCCACCCCTATCCAATGCAAAGGATAGGATAGTGTGGTGTGGTAGTGCCTGTACCACTTTGTTTGTGTTCTTATTTACAGAGCCAGGGCTGTGTAACCATATTATGCTAGCAGACTGTGAGGAAATATTAGCTGAATTTGACAGTGTTATTTGCTTGAACCCTCCCGCTATACCGCTGAACCGTGTCATTTTGCCCCATAGGACAGCGGGATGGTTAAATAAGCACAATTTATGTTTCTAAGTTATTCATTCCACCATCTGTAATGTGAGGCATGAATGTACAACACTTTGAGTGGTTTGGTGGTTAGAAAAGTACATGAATAAATGCAGCCAGTTTACCATTTCTGCTGCTTGTGGGGGTGCACCGTTAGAGACAAGGGTCCCTCTCCTGAATCTATTTCATAGACAAATATATCTATCTTAGAATGGCTAAACTTTTGTGTCTGCAGTTCCATGATTACATAGCATTTTTTAACCCAGACACCACAAATTGTTGGTGGTGACTTTGCGTTGCGTTTCAACGGACTGGCCAAGTCTCCAAGTGTTTACGCTGCGCTCGCCAACATGCATACACTACATCTGCCTCTCTAGGTCTAGGACAGGTGCCAGGACTATGTTTCCTAATGTGTTTCCTAACAAGCCCAGATGCTTCTTGTCTGTCTGCTTCCAGGTCCGGTGACCAACGCTGTGATCATCCCAGCACCTGCCAATATGTTCCTGCCTGACAGTCGGCCCGCCGTACCGCTGCCACGCTTCAACCGACACCTGGTCTCCAGTCAGCAGGAAGGGGCTGAGTCTGGAGGGCCTTGTGTTCGCCTGGGACTCCACATAGAGGTCAGGCAGCCAATGAATAAGAGTGAATGGGTGAATTAAGCAAAGATCGTTTGGGAGGAATGTCGACTATGAAAATACCGAGCTCATCTCTCACCCTCAACAGAGTTCAGAGCTCACGTACCTAGAGAAAGCAGAGCAACTCTACAGATTGATGAATGCTGTTTCAGACAAGGTGAGTCCAAGGTCACATAACATGCTGTAACACCTTTAATAATACTTTATACACTTCATAAACTTTATTAATGAAGTGCCTTTAAACCTGAGTTTATTATATTATTTCAAATGGAACTTGGACACAGATTCAACAACAACAACAAAAATAATTGTAGGGGCAGAGCAGGGATATTTAATGTATTTAGAATTTCACAAAAATAATTATATATTTGTGTTGCATCATTTAAATCAGGTTGTTGTCTATTCTTAAATGTACTTAGAAATTGTAATATTTTCTTTTGTAGAATAAAAAATAAATTAAGATATGTATGTATGTATATATATATATAGTCTACTTAATCTGATTCTTCCAGTATTGTTTTTCTGAAAGCCTAATTTCTTCTCCTCCTGCAGGAGGTGTTTGGTGAAGGGGACAACAGTAAACTCAGGGTGGAGGAATTACAGGAAGAGGTTCAAACACTAAAGAAGATAAACAAAGATCTGTATGAATTCTCCACCCAACTGCTCACTAAACCCACCTAAAATTCACACATGCATATGACCCACCCTTGACGAGATAGGATGTGTATTTTTCTCTTTCAATAAAATGTTTTTCTTTAAGTCCTTTTGATGCATTTTTCATATTTAATATTATAATCAAAAACATATGCACACACACACAAACACAGCCTACATCTTATTTTTCTTAAGTAAAAACAGGGCCAACAGTAAATGAATTTCAGTTGTTTTCAACACATGCATTTATCCTCGGGGAAAGACAGAATGATGAAGAGATGATAGAGTGACAGCAACAGATGCGATGGAGGGATGATAGAGGTGTGACAGAGATGGATGACGGATTATGATGAGTGACACATACAGTCCATATATCAATGCTGTCAATCTTGAATTTGTTACAAAAATCCCACCCACTGACTATAAATGGACTCTGATGGGCTTGTTTAAGGCCTGCAGAAACAGAATTAAAGCATGCAACAAACCGCACGTTCTCAGTGAAACATAAATAAAGATGAATGGGAGGTTTCTGTGTGCTGTCAGCTGCCTAGATGTGATTAGAGAGGAGGACTGCTCTGACCTGCCAGCTGGGTGGAAGACCAGTATGTAAAACAATGAAATATGTTTATTCTGATTTTATACAGCTGCCAATTTATTCAAAGCTGAACGAATGTTCTAGTTGGGTTCTGTTGCCCAGAAGAAGTCAGAATATGCAATCTGCTTGCTCAAATATGTTGTGTCCATAAAACAGTCATTTTCTCCTGAACCTCTCTTCAGACATCCATGTCTGAAGAGACATGTCTAACATGTCTTGTTAAATTAGTTATAAATTAAGTAAATTATCATTTTAGTGTCAGGGCAACTGGACCTGGAATTGAACCTGTTTTTTTAATGGTTTGTTTTCCATTTAATAACATTTTCTACCCCGTTTTGTTCAATTTATAATGTATGCATATTCCAATGCTGTGTATGGTTGTTAATGTTGGAATTTTTATGCTGTTAGAAGTCACTTGCAAAAGTTTTTGCAGAGCAGTCTTTGAAATCTAGGCCACCTCCCACTACATTCAGGTGTGCATTAGGTAGTGGTGTGGACAGTGTATCTGTGGAAAGTGTATAGGGCCAGAGAAAGGAACAGATTCTAATCTATAGCGGTAATTGACCTCATTTGGCTTTCTGAACAGACTGGCTGATTTAATCACATTTCTCCAGCAGCCAAATGTCTATAGTATCATAGGTAATACAGTGTACTTGTAATCAATGTGTTTATTTAGCAATCAATATGTTTGTACTGCCAAACAAGGTTTCTACTTTATTTTGTTCAGGATTATTTTGTGTACAACTTTTGTCTTATTATGTCAATATAGGTCAGTTCAGTATCAATAATAGAAAGTTCCAGTCCGTCTAACTTCTTGTAATCTCTCCTTCAATAGCCTCCTAAACTAGGTAAAACTCATTAGCTGTTATCTACTTCGACGTCCAATCTCTGGTCTCTGGACCCGCAGAGAGACGCAGTCTACAGCCCCCAGGGCCAAAGCACATTACAGGAGGTAATCTCTGCAACTGGCTCCTAATGGGACAGTTTCAGCATAGACTGTTGTTAAACTGGTTGCGTATAGTGTTTTGATGACCAAAGGTTCCAAATAATAAACCTTAAAGAACATCCAGGATTCTAGGTCCTAAACCACAGGCAAACAATGTTACCCCCTAACACAATTGGAGTAAGTAGTGCTTGGTAGGCTATATTGATATTTATAATAGAATCTTCACAAGCACGTTACACATATTGAAATTTAAGTGAAGTTGAAGTTCATCATCTGGACTGTTGTGTTACAGTTTGTTTTATTATATGGTGAATAACTGCTTATTCTGTAAAACCTTGATATGTTGCCCACACACCTGTTCAACACCCTGGTTTCCTGAGAGAGACTTTTCATTCTCATTCCATTCTCGTTCCTTCTCAGTGATTCTTTGTTCTAATAGGATTTTCATGGGTGGTTGTTGAGGGTAAGGGGTCTGCGTGGTGTTAATTTCCAATGTTAAATTTGTATCTGGAACTGGTATTAAGGGATGGACCAATTCAAATGTTAGAAATGTATTTCTGGTATTAAGGCTTAACTTGGCAAGATAATATGACTTTAACAAATATGCTTGTTTCAGGTTCGCAACCAGAATCACTTGTTTTAAGTGGCAACTTGCTTATGTGCCAGAATCATCTATATTTTCTGTCAGACAAATGTTAATTTGACATTGAGGTTAGCTGTGTGTTGACTGTTTTTATCAGTCAACCCTGGCCCACAGAGAATGTTTACATAAAACAATTACTGTAAATTAACTTTCACATTGATGCTCTGTAATCTTTTAAAATAAGATTTTTTTTTCCTATTGAAAATAGGCCCAGGAAACTTCATTTGCAATGTGTCAAAATATGACATTGGTCTAATGGTAAATTAAGTATTTCACTTCTTGAAATTATAATCTAGCACTCCACTGCACAGGGCAACATTGTGGCCCACACACAAAATAAATGTTTGATAATTTCCTTAGTGTCATTAAAGGGAGTGTTATGTCATTCTCTACTTTTTACTCACTATATTTACATAGAAAATAGTTGTTTGCTGCTATATTCATGTTTAAAATATTGTTCACATATTGACTTTGGTGTCCTTAATATAGTTACTTCATGAAAGAAAGGGTCTGTATCTTTAAATGTATATGACTATTGGGCTATATGGTGCATGTTCAAACAGATTGCTCAAAGAGATTGATCTGTGAGAAGGCAGAAAAGTCTCAGAGCAACAGAGTGCACCTTCTTTTTAAAGCTTCACATAGTAATCTTCTTAATAGGGCACACACACGCACACATACTGACAGACAGTGTGAAGGTTTTTAAAGAATGTGCAAGCTGTCGCTGAGGGCATTTTCTACGTTCTTGCAGCTCAACAAGAACTTCAAACATACAACATTTAATCTGAAATGCTGCACGGTAATTATTTTGCAATTCTGTTCTGAGTGACGTCAGCAGAGATAATTTTAAATCAAAGACTGGTGAAATGGTGGAAAGGTTTGTATGGATGAGGATTCTGACGTGTGTAGGGTGGATGTTTAGAAAAACAACCATCCATTAGAACAATGTGTTTATTGTTTTATGCTATGGAAATTAGCCTATGATCGATAAACACCTAATGACCTATATGCGGCTTCCCCGCGGTTCTTACCGCGTGCGCCCGCTGCGCCTTCCCAGCCCATCGCCACGCGCCCGCGGGGTGACGCTCAGACGGAACCTCCCCCCTCCTCCCATCTACTCCTCACATCTCCTCCGTTCTTCCTCCAGTCAGCACCGGACCAGCGGACCTGATCGGGACCGGGGCTCCAGGTGAAAGCGATGCTCTTCCTGGCCGCGAGGCAGGATGTCTATCTTCTCCTCCAGTTTCCGGTTCTACTTTTACTTCGGAGTACAAATTATTCTGCAGTTCGACCGCGCGTTGTCGCATCCGCAGCCGTGCACCATCCTGGCGCAGATCGGGCACACCGTGCGCCTGGGCGCGCTCCTGCCAAGTCGGCAGGCGGCACGGGTGCAGGCGGCGCTAAGCCGCGCCCTGGCCGGGGTCGCGCAGAGCGGCGACAACTTTCTGCCCTTCAACCTGAGTCTGGAGCTCGTCCCCGCGGCGCCTGGTGGTGGGGACCCGGAGTCTCTATTTCGGTGCGCGTGCCAGGACGTGGTGGTACGGGGGGTCTCCGCTGTGCTCGCGTTCCCCCAGACCCAGGAAGAACTGATCCAGCTAGAATTAATGTCTTCTTTTCTGGAAATTCCTTTTATCAGCATATTGGAGCAAGGAGAGCCACTCAACTCACAGGTAATATCCCCTTATGAAATATTAATATAGGCCTATCTGCTGGTACAGTAGGCATATGAACATTTGATCAAACACTCTTAAATGTTATCTGGTCTCATCTGGTTGAAACATAACTAAAAACCGTTTTTGTTGTTTTTCTGACACACGTCATTTTTTTGTTTTGACCATTAGTCTATATTCACCAAATTAAATTGTGAAACAGGCATATGAAATATTACAGACATAATGCAATTTTCTTTTAAACCCAAAATATTTGAAGCAGACTGAATTCAGAAATGCTGCTGGAGTTGAAAATGAGCTGTTTCTAGATCATTTCGAAAACACCAAATCTGTGTGCGTGCATGCACACCTGTCTCACTGTTAATACCCCTCAGCCCTTCAGGACAGACATTGTCTCTAGTGCAACTAGTACAGTGGATGACTTTGTCCAAATGACCTCTATAGCTCTCCATAAATATATTGTATACTGTACCACAAAAATTATAAAGGCATGTTTACTCTCGGCATTGCTTACAAACCAGATAAAAAAAATGTGTTTCACAATTTAACCATTTAATCTGTTAACTATCTCATGGTTTTAGTGTAAAATGCATTGGCCTATTCTGAAATGATATGTTCAAATAAGGCTTGATGATGCGTAGAGGAATTGTTCATTTGAATTGATCAAGTTCTCTTATTAATATCTATATGTGACATGAATTGATGTGACATCACACACTACTGTAACATATTACAGTGTAAATGGAAGACATTGCTCTTTGGTAATGTGTGAATACACACACACACACACACACACGCACGCGCGCACACACACACACTAAAATGTTTAAGGATATGGCTGTTATTACTGTGTGATACAGAACATACCAGTTTTTATTAAGATAAAAATGAAGTATGATTTCTGTTACTACATTCTAATAAGGAAGAAAAACAGATTAGCACTTTTTGTTTTAAGATGCTCAGTATGGCTTTTAATTGTTACTTGTTACATACAACCATACATGTTATGTGATGGTCATTGATCAAATGTTAGTTAAATTCAGTTAGTTTTTTTTTCTGATAGAACTTTACCTTCATCTTTATCATATTAGAGTCTGGATTTATTTGATTATAATATAGTCCATATGAATTGATCCCAGATCTGCTGTCAGAAGCATTTCAGAGACTTCACATCTCAGACTGCTGGCAGGAGTAAGGCCACAGAGCACTGCGATTAAACGCTGCCTACACACACACACACACATACACACACACTAACTTACACACACACGCACACACACACACACACACACACACACACACACACACACACAGTTGAAGGCTTTGGCTCTTTCAGAATGAGAGGCGATGACTCATCAAAGTGATTTGTTGTGCTAATGTTGAGTGATTACAGAGGAGTTCTGGCCTCGTTTTGACTGCGTGTTAAGTTACATTAACCACGTTTACATGAAATTCGTCTGGAAGAAGAACTTGATGCATGGTCACAATTATATACTATATTCTGAACAAAGTTTCTGTCACACCTCTAATGCCTACTGTGTTGAGAATGAAATATAACCCTAGCAAACAATAGATTTAGGCATAGTATATGTAATTGGGGAGGTTTTCTGTTAACCAGAATATGCACAGCTGCATGGGAATAGGAATATTATTTTTTGTACTTAAAATATTTATCACTTACAAGTGAAAAGCATGTAATCACATAAACATCACATTCGGAACCATCTCTGACATTTAACAATCTAAGTGCGTGGAATGCATGGGTGTTGTTAGGAAGACGTTGTACTTCAAAGGTTTTAAGGAAGATGTGGGCTCAGAGAGATAGTTGTCCTGAGTGACAGGGCAGAACAAGTTCAGAGGTGAAGACACTTGTACAACCTCCTGCCATGTTACTCCCATTGTCCACTTTTCACAGCACAGGGTTGAGGCCAAGATAATCTGTCTTGGCAGAAAAAACACTCTGTTCTGGCAGGAACTTCCTGTCTGACAGAAGAACTGACAGAGACAGACGACTTCACTCCACAAACGAGCCGACTTCCATTTGGATTTGGCCACTAAAGGCTGGCTGTGACCAGAATGAGAAAGATGTTAGTCCGAAGGAGCCAGTCTGTTATTAAGCATATAGATACTAGATATTATACAAAGAATATACAGTATATAGACTACACAGTCAGTTCTGAATACACTATATCATATAGCTCTAAATAATAGATTTAGTATAACCTCTTGACAAGGATGTTCACTAAATAGACATTCTTTTTGTTTTGTCTAAGTAGGTCACTCATGTAAAATAAAAAA
The DNA here is from genome assembly GCA_027564795.1 of Aphredoderus sayanus. Lineage (NCBI taxonomy): Eukaryota > Metazoa > Chordata > Actinopteri > Percopsiformes > Aphredoderidae > Aphredoderus > Aphredoderus sayanus. The sequence continues at coordinate 14,250 of JAODUG010008127.1, read as the reverse complement.
TTACCAGTTTAAAAGCGCGACCCTCCTGGACATTTGCCAAGGACCTCCACGGCCTTGCCATGCCCAGTTTGAGCATTGCTCATCACTGTTGACAGCCAGGACATAATCCCAAACCAACCAGTATCAGTCCAGCAGGCTGCCATTAGTCTCTGATGCATGGTGTTCTCTCATTTTATTGGTTGGCCAGTGCAGCTCTGTGAGAATGCAGGAAGGTTCTGCTGGCCAGAGTCAGCCTGGCTGGATGTTGGCTGTTCTGCATTGAGGTTGGGTTGCCTGCCAAGGACTTCCCCTCCACGCAGGCTGGTTGTGAAACAATGTCCCCGCAGAACCGGAGCATTAACTCCACAAAGAATGACTTCAATTAAAGTTGCTTTAAGCTGTGCTCTCTTAGCATGCAGCATTTAATCCCCTCTCTGCTGAGCTGCCCAGTACAACCACTGTTGCCTTGCTGAAGGGCACTAAAACCGCATTCGGATGAAAGAGGGGATATTCGTCCCATATATTAACTGTGAGCTCAGAAATTCATACTACCAACCAACCAAAGTGATAAAAAACATACTGTATGTGCATATACTGTATATTTCTAATATACAAATCTATAAATTATTATTCTACATTATAGATATATACACAATCTATATCTATATTTCTCAGCCTGGCTCATTTGTCCTCCTTGTGTCTTAACCTTGTGTCTGACAGCAGTTCTGAATGTTCTGCCTGGATGTCCTGATTTCACCTATAGGGGGATCATTGGCGATCACAGCCAATAACATGGCCTATCAACAGATAGTATTGATTTTCTGTCTACTTAATCCTCAGAGGCTGAGCGCTCTGGCCGCCATTCTCTAAACACAAGGAATGTTCTCCCTGTGACAAATGTCTTAGGTGAATAATATGTCTGTCTGTAGCGGAACGCTCCATCCATTCTGAACCTTTCTTCACTTTCAAAGGAGGGCTGCGTATTTATATTTGACTGTCCTGCCTACGTCTTTCACTGTTCAACACTCCCAACACCCAACACACTGGAATATTCTGGAAGTCACTGACTTATCTTAGACTGGTCCTGTTTCAGCCCTGCATCACTATTCTTTCAGCCGCTAACCCCCTTGTGTTTGGTTGGTTACCTGTAATTGGCAGGTTTAAATACCAGTACAGTATGTGACAGTATTGGACCTGTAAGAATGTAGTTTGTCAAAGACAAACACACACACACACACACACCTGTCCTGCGCTCTATCTCCAGGAACAGATAGATTTTTTCCTCACATATCAACAGCAACAGACAGAAAGATGAGAGGTGTCAGTTGCAGTGAGACTGATGGACTGATACACACAGCCATGTACACGCAAACACACACACACACACACACACACACACACACACACACACACACACAAACCTTTTCTACTCTCTGTCTAGATAACAGATATCTGTCACTGAGAGGCGGATGAACTTGCATACGCATGCGCATGTGCATGCACACACACACACATTCAAGGGATTGTTTTTGATCCATTAACATTCCTGATGTGTCATTTTTGGATTGTATCTTTTAGAATTTGGAATTTATATTAGAGGATTTGGAAAAGATTTAAAAAATGGTACGAGTTATGTAAAATATATATATACTATCAAATAGTTTGAATCTAATGAGTTTTCAGTCTGACGCTGAATATGAACCACTCTTTGTTTCTCGATCTTAACCATGTCATAATATCATAGATATAATCATATGGCTGTGCATGGCTTTTCTTGCAGCTATGTGACATTATAGGTTTTTGAGGTTGTAAAATATATTGAATTGTAACAGGCCACCTAATAATATTGCAATGATTGTTTGCCTGGCCAGTTGATTCATATACTTTTTGTAGTGTCTGTCAACTGTGATGAATCCAATGTGTAGTTAAAACCAGGATTAATTGGCCCAGTTTGATAAATGGATTCTTAATAATTAATGCACTTGAGAGGAATGAGATATGAATTCTGTGTACCCATAGAAGTACTGTTGTGAGTGCGTGCATGTGTGTGTGATTAAAAAGGCTATCAGTGTTTAGTATAGGCTGTTTGCACACCTACTGTAGTTCATGTGCAGGAGACCATTTGAAATATTATGTCTTTTCATTTTCATCTGCTTGGTTTCACATTGCAATGATTCAAACACACAAATATGTAAATTGGGCATTTACCTTCTTTTTTTTTACCTATTTGCCTATAGGAAAAATTATGGACTGTCAAATGAATGTACTTTTTTAATTGTTTTCCATTATTATAAGCAGCTCATTATGAACATCTGTCTGGATGTTATGTTGGACTTCTGCAGTCTTGGTTTGCATGGCTCATTTTTGTTATATATAACAAAAATATAAATGCAACATTATTTTTGCTCCCAATTTTCATTAATTGAAATGAAAATTCAAAGACTTCCTCTATGCACAAAATTGATTTGTTTCTCTCAACTGTCAGCAATAATCCATCCACCTGACAGGTGTGGCATATCAAGATGCTAATTAAACAGCATGATTATTGTGCCTTAGACTGGTCACAATAACAGGCCACTCTATAATGCACAGTTTTATCTTGAAAAAGTATTAATTCTGGTGGACATTCCTGCAGTCAGCATGTCAATTGCACAATCCATCTAAAACTGTAACATATGTGGCTGTTATGTGGGGACTGAACACAACACAAAGGTAGAACTAAGTACAAGGACCCTCTAATTTCAAGATCCAGAGAACGGTAATCACATATGTAGTGTAATCACATGGACAGACAAGGAAATGAAGAAACGTGTTTAAAAACAGAGGAAAACTATTCAGGGGAAACAGATCATTGGACGAGCAGGTGAGAAGGTGAAAATCAGACAAGAAACAAAGGTAAACTAGAACAGACACAGGCAAAATCAATAATACAATCAACTGAAACCAGTTGGGGCGGAAGAGTGACAGATAGAACATAGCTGGAAACAGAAACAGGAACACAAAAGGTACATGAATACAATATCAGAGCAAACAACAAACAGAAAAACACCAGAATGTTGTTCGGTCGTCTTAAAATTTTCACCTCACCTTGTGAAAAAAAGATGATCTGAAAACAAGCAAAAACAAAAGTGTTAATACTTTTGTTCATTATACCATTGTACTGTTTATCACCAAGCATGTCATACATTTGAGTGTGTTGTTTACATGTTCAAGCATCCCTTACACGTAAATATTAACATTTACATTTGCAGGATTTAGCTTTTATCCAAAGAGACTTACATTTGTACATTTGGCAATGAATGGGTCATACACTGGTAATTTTAAGCAAACAACATACTGTTTGTTAGACTGACAGCAGCATGTCATCAGGGATAAAAACACATTACCAATATATCATCATATAATGAATTGCTTAATGAAGTGCTTAATTTTCAAACAGAGGGAACAATCTTATTGTTTCATCATCAGATGGCATCAGATTGCCATCTGATGACATGAATGATATGAACTGTGATATGAAATTCACAGTATTAAATTAATATTGTCACATTATATGATCACATATTGTATTTTTATCAGCAAAGATAATGTGGGACACTGATGTTCTTTCCACATGCAAAGAAAAGCCGGAAGAATCAGAACCAGAATTTAAATCACAATACAGGATACACTTGCTGATTCACACAAAGTGTGTATGGGCAAGGGTCTGTATGTCACTTTGATTCAAGAAGAAGACAGTGAACTGTAAATCCCCCAAACACCCACTGTTGCTTTAGTGGTGTCGAGCCTCAGCACACCAAACTAACTACAATAAATCTAGGAGAGAAGAATATAGGAGGTGAAGAGACAGGAGGAAAGGAGAGAGGAGTTTTGAAAGAGGTTAGACGTCAGGAAACTAAATCATTATTACTGGATGGCCTTGGCCATGTTGTGCATAAATTATTCATCGATGTGTTTTAAGGTGAACTGTTAGTAGAGCTGTCAAGATACTAACTGAGGCTGAAGATCTCAAGGGAACTTGTTATAAAGTCGTAGCTTTTCAGCCTTTCCGCAGGAAAAACTTTTTTTATTCAGCAGCAGTCAGCATAATGACACAGCTTCAGTCATCTTGTCCTGTGTGATGCCATTTTGCTTTATGTGGCTTGCTGAGCTAGAAGCTATATACTGTAATGTGAATTCACCATCAATACAAATGTAATAACTCCAAATTCCATTGAGTTCAGCAAGTTAATTAGCACTGCTGAGATCTCAGCCTGAGTTGACTGGACTTCACAGAAGAAAACATCTCAGAGGAGTTCATCAGCTGGGTGTACGCCCTGTTTATGTGGAGCTAAGCTTTGATGTTAATGAATGAAATGTCTTTGTTGATCTTATTTATTCATTTTAATAAGTCTAGTTCACTTTAGCTTTACATGTGAACAAATACATTTCTAATGGAATTTTTTAGCCCATCTTTGTCCCGTCTCTGCCGCCTGAACAGACTGTTGTGAGCACAGGTAGGCGACAGCCCTTATTATCTGATGATCCTAGGGTCATCGATTGTAAGATAATACACTTTTTGTCAAATTCAGCGAATATCTCCTCACAGTCAACTAACCTAAGAATCTAATGCTACTACACAGCCATGGCTCTGTGAAAGGAAACCTAAACAATGTGGTGCAGATCACTCCACACCACATTATTTGATGTTTAGTTCAAACATCAACAATATTTCTCCCTACCTTTAACCTGTGAACATTTAGATTTAAACTTTTTATAGATTCTTATAAACAGCTCACATTCTGCCTCCTGCTCTCTCCCAACGAGAGTATCCAGTGTTTCCGTGATTGAAATGCAAAGGTGCATGAGGTGAATATATTGTATGTTACCGGCTACTTACTAATGGGTCAATGCCTTAACATGAATGGCTCTCTTTCTGGACGACAGACAGACGGCAGTTTATTTCGAAAAATTGGTCCTAAGTGATTGTGTTCCCCTTAATAGCCCTTTATGTGATATGATATGATTACATTAGTTATAAGACTCATTTGTATTCATACAGTTGGCTGAGACCGATGAGTTTCAACATGAGTTCTACAGCTCATAAATCACTGTGTCCTAGAGGTCCTCAAACAGCACAGTTAAAGTAGCATTGTTTGTATTGCGGTAACTGTTAATACTCTAGATTCTCTGGAGTGCTGGAGTCTCTGTTTTGTTAGTAAGTTCTCGTATTTGACATTAGCAAGGGATTACATCTTTAATCCCAAATATGATTGTCTGTAATCTGTGGATGAAGGAACATAGCAACTGTAATTGAAGGATATTGATCTTCTGGTGTTGATTGACACCTCTAACCTTTAGACTGAGATTAAATACAACTTTTCTCCTCAAATTAGACAGGAGAACAATTAGATTATAAGTAGAATTGTGCTCTATTTGAACATTGTGAGAATGTTCTATTAAATGTGGAGCTCAGAGGTAAAGACCTTCTGAGCCGCCCAAAGCCTAGAGATGTCTCACCTGTCACATCTGTCACTGGTAACCAGACTTCACTCCGCTCTCAGGATTAAACAGATATAGAAATAGAAGATAAACAACAGCCTCTATGTATCTGAGTGTAAGTGGTCTACATGTGCATTATATTTTGCTTTATGTTTCATTTACTATTGTGGCAATTAAGGCAAAGATTGACAGATTTTTGATTGATCAGTCGATCATTAAGTAAATAAGTATCTTGTCTACAATAGTATGGTTGGATTTGACAGCTAGACTATCTGTTTAAAAAATAAAATATCTAATAATAATGCCAGCCACTGAGCAGTCTTGAATTATTAATCTATTATTTTCTTGATTGTATCAGTTATGTTATCAGCGTAGTGTAATGGCTTCAGTATTCCTGCTCCTATACTCTATCACTCTAAGAAGTGGTCAGGCCAGAAGGTGAAACCAGAATATCTTTGATACTGGAATCCAAAGATTAGCTCTCTTCTCCTCTCCTCCTCTTCCGTCTCCTCTCCTCTTCTCCCCTCACCTCCCCTTCCCTCTCCTGTCACCCCTCCTCTTTCTTCCACTCTCCTCTCCTCGTCCTCATCTCCTCCTTCCCTGCTCCCCTTCCCTCAATCCTCTCCTCACCTCCTCCTCCAGAATCGTTTCCACCTCCAGATGATGACTAGAATCTCCCCATCAGGTCTGGCTGACCTCCTCCTCTCTGTGTTGCGGAGGAGTGGTTGGGTGGAGGGCCTGGTGCTGCTATGTGGGGGGGAGGAGGAGGCACAGGATGTCCTGCGGTGGCTTGAGCTTCAGGAGGAGACAGACTGGGAGGTCCAGGGTGTGCTGAACCTGGTACGCTCTGAGGACTGGTCCCAGATCCAGGACTTCCTGCTACGTGCACTCCAGCACCCCCCTGTGGCTGTGCTGCTGTTTGCATCAGACCCCCTGTGCGCTGCAGGTGTCCTGCGTCACGCCCACCAGCTGGGGCTCACATTTCCCATGGTGCACTGGGTTCTGGGACGGCCGCTTCGGCCGGATGCCCTGCAGGAGATTGGACTGCCGCTTGGCCTGCTGGGATACGGTGAAGTGGATCAGAGCCCACTGGACTTCTACATAAGAGATGCACTGCAGCTGGTTGCCCGCGCTGTCTCCGCGGCAACACAGGTCCGTCCTGACCTGGCATTGATCCAGAACATGGTGAATTGTTATGACAAACCCAACAAACACGAACTGCCCTCATCTGGACAGTATCTGGCCCGGTAATACACACACACACACACACACACACACACACACACACACACACACACATCTTTGAAATACACACTAAAAGAAACATGGTGCAATAGAGAATGGAACCTGTGACCCAGGCAATATTAATGCCTTGCTGAAGGGGTCAAAGTCTGAGGTGTTTCAGAGAGTACAGAGTCCTCCAGATGACTTTTGTCCTGTATTTATATTCTCTATTCCATACTGTAACTACGAGCATGACCGTAACCTTTATGGTGAATGTCACAGACACACCATTCTGTGGATCAGAAGGTTTTCTCAATTTCTCTACTAAATAAATCCTGCACAATCTTCACTAAACATTAAGGAGGTAGAAGAAGAAACAAAAGCATTTATTTAAGCTGCAGCTTTACTACAGTATGCAACTATATTAACTGTCTAAGGAAAAATAGCTTTACTTATAGAACATTTCATACTCAAAGTGCTTCACCAATATGATAAAGCAACATATAAAAAGACAAATGATTAAGATAAGAAATTAAATAATTTTAACAAAACATAACATGCAATTGAATAGCCTACAATAGAATACAATATATTTTATTAAATATTGCAACATTAAATTACCCAATTAATCACTACAACTACAACTAGTTGAACTACAAAGGCCTTAAAATAGTAATGTTATCAGTCTATATTTAAAAAATGCTATACGGTAGGGCGTCTCTAAAATCGGTGAGTTGTGCAAAATAATGTCTAAAAGCATTTCAAATAGCAGCATAAGTGCAGCATACATTTGATATAAT
>JAODUG010008117.1:19041-27093 GCA_027564795.1 Aphredoderus sayanus | reverse complement strand
CCTAATTCTACAGCTTACACAGACATGATGTGCACTGCTGGCACAACAAGGTGTGTTTGAAACCCGAGGACAACAGGTGGGTTAAAAGGCACGGAAACACAACACAAATGCTTAAATAAATAAATACATATAGCAATTACAATACAAAGAACCATATAATCATACACAATCAGATGGCGCATGAGGGTTAAGAAAACGAAAACTTTGTGGGTATCCACACAAGCTTTGGGGACGTGTAGGCTATATCTTTATGACGGTGTATTGTCACAAGGGTTGATATGTAGCCTATGCTTTTATGGCAGGTTGTTCAACTCTGCCGCCTAGTGCTGACATACAGCTTCTGACATAAGAAAACACCGCAAACAGATGCAGCGACAGATGCAGCGACTACGCCTGCTCGTTTTGGTCAAATTACCTGCTATAACTAAGTGTTTAGGCTATGTTCTACGCCTCGTTCATGTGTTGTTATGTTAACCCTTGTGATGTCCTTTGGGTCAAAATGACTCAAATCCCTAGCTTTTTGTGGAAGATAAACCTAATTTTACAATTTACACAGACATACAGTATGAGATGCATTACGGGCACAACAAGGTTAAAAGGCACAAATAAACAACACAAATACATAAAAAAAATAAAAAATAAACACAGCAATGCCAATTAAAAAACACAAAATCATACACAATCAGATGGCGCCGCCGGGTTTTAGGCGCCATCAACTTGAAGCCTAAACATTAAGCTGGTTGAATAAATTAGCTCTAATCTGTGGTTTGCTTTACATATTTATCAAATGTTTTTGTTAAATTACTATGATTTAATGAATGTTTTTTTAGACTTGCTGGTTGTGCGTGCACAACTCGTAGCACAAAAACCAAATAATACTAACTCCAATAGCCTATTCGTCTTTCTGTACTTGCTGCCGCCACAAGGTGGCGCTTCGGCAGCGATCAGTTTTTACATGCTGTGTCCATGGTGCTGAAATGTCTTCAAGTGCGAGACTTTGCTTCAAGATCCGCGTGCAGGCACAGTGCGTTATTCCCTTCATTGTTCACCGCAGCTCATGATGATTTGATATGAAGACAGTTGATAGTCTTAACGTCTGACAAAAGGTCCTTACAATCTACTCTGAAAACGGAATGTGTGCAGCCTTTCATTCAGAAAATATGGAGAAAGATCGAAAATCCTCTAAACAATACGGTTCATTAGAACGAACCCAAGTGGACAGAGCAACGGATAAAACGGGTGAGTTGTGATATTATGTAGGAATAGACCTACTACCTTTCAATGTTAACTAATCTAAACATGTGCAAAAGAAAGTTGAAAAGGTAGACTAACCATGGTGCTGTGTTTAATTGGCCATCATTTATTTCAGCCTATCTATATAGCAATCTAAAGTTTCAGGGAGGTTTTACGCGTGCAGCCGGTTTGGCCTAACCATATAGGCTACAGTATGTTTTTTATTGTTCTGTGCTGTAGCCCATGTTGAAAGCCTACAGTAGACGTTCCCTACAGCAGCTGGTGCATTACAGAATATTCCGATGTGGTTGTGTTGTGATCTGTCTCCATTAGAAGTTTGTTGTAATATATTACTTGAACGCAGCCTACAAACACATGTTGCCATAACACTTTCTTTAAAAATGATGGGACAAAAAATATTGTTCACACACAATCTCACTTTGGTCACAACGTGAGACATGTTGTGCAGGCTTTTAATTTGGCTATATTTACAAAAAATAAAAGTTAAACGTCAGCTGATTGCAGTGCAGTGCCTTCTCCCACTCTTGTCTAACTGCAAACAAACCAACAACCTACACTAAAAGGACACACAATGGCACAGGAAAAAAACGTGTCACGAGCTGTAGGCTACATATTTCATGACAAGATCATATATTTAATAGGGCAAGACATCCCGGGACAGAACATTTCTGTCAATACCTCAGAAACTGATAATGTATCACACCTCAAATGAGAGCTTTAAAACCACTGTGTCGGGACTACATTAGGCTATGTACGTCTTGCACGTAGCCTACACATCTGTAAATATAAGGGTGGTGCTGTGTGTGCTATCAGTGGGTGTGCAATTGTGCATTACCATTGCAATCTTTGATAATTTGGCATGTTTCAGTCTGATATTGTCTTCTTAGACAAGGTCAGGTAGGTAAGCCTATCTCAGCTCTGCTGTATGACTCATAGCAGGCTGGTGAGGAGGAAGACGCTGTAGTGTACGTGGGCAGTGCAGTTATTCCGTGGAGCTGAATTACTCTGTGAATTACCAGGCTGTCAGAGCTGCATTGTAACGTGGGGCAGAGGTTATCTGTATAGTGTTCCGTTCAGATTATAGAGAGGTGTTTAGTAAAGACTATTTACCATAATGATCAAGTACATTCGCCATTATAGGTACCAATATCACTCTGAGCCACTTGACGATCTTCAAATATAATGTTGAATGTGTAATCATGGTCATACTGATTGTGGTAGCCTAGTAGCCAAGGAAAACCATGGACATTTTTTCGTTTCTCACATTACTGAATTGTATTTTTTCCTTACATTCTCCAAAATGTTGTAATATCCAGAATAATTGGAGAGAAAGAAACCAACTCTAAAACGATAAACATCAAAACTTTAAATTAACTGAAAAGTAAAAAATCGATGTGTATAATTATCAAGTCGTTATCCTGTACTTTCATTGACATTCCATTCTATTGTAATGCATGAACATTGTTGATACTCTACGTGAGCACTCAGTGTTTGAAGAAGCAGGAGCTTTTCTTTCAGAGCAATTAGAGCAGTTCACTGGTCTATAACCAACAGAATGGACAGACCCCCTCCTGACACCACTGCTGTCAGAACTGAGGAATTGTTAATGAGATTACATTAAAGTCTTCTCTAATTGACAACCGTAACGCTTTTCATTATATATTCAGATTTACTTGGCCATGGATGCTCAGCATAGTGACCATATGAACATAATGGTCATCACTGAGGTCTTGCTTTTCTTGTTAACTGGTAGATTTATATTGCACTGCTATTTGTCTTTGATTTATTTGTCTGATTAATTTTTAAAGAATGGTTCAATAAAACTCTTGACACTTTCTTATGTTAAACTATTTACATGTGCTGATGAGAATTCCCTTTGGTTGCTTTATTTAATATTATATCTTTTTAATTTAGATGTTGTTTTACATGTTGTTTCAAATAATTCTCTTTAATATCAATTCAAAATCCAGTAAATAACACTAGAATATGAACATGAACACAACAGAATATGAATATATAATTATTCTAATCCATTATTTCCTCTGTGTAAAATAGTATCACCCCATAATAGCACAAATCATGACCTCTCTCTCTAGTCAGCCCACCTAGTCATTTTATAGACTGGCAGTGTATCTCAGAAATACTTTCTATCCTTTCTATCCCAGTGGGGTATAAAGATCCGGAAGCAAGGTTTCGGCACACATGCAGTGATTAACAGAGCTTTTAAAGACAGCAGTTTTGCTCTAGTCCCTGTCTGGTCTTAGACATGTGATTGTTAAGCTCAGTGGGATAGAGCACGAGAAACAAGCTCCAATCTCCGCTTCTCCCTGTTTCCCTGGTGATGTCTTAATACAGTTCGGAAGTACTGTATGTGTAATATGACATGCTATTGTAATTGCTGAAAGTGTGGTGTTAAATAAACATGGAAGCTCCATTAATGGTCCTATGTTTTTAACATTGATATCTAGCAAACAACACATTTCTATGTTAATATAGTGGAATTGCATCCTACGAAGAAAATTATATCACAATCCTTCTGTGCATGTTGCTGGTGCTTAGTGTGACATCTACTGGCAGACAAGATCATACATAGTTCCTTTAAAGATGTGTAGTAGTGTTTTGCACAGACAAATTGCAAGTGATATGAGACTAAAACATTTAACCGCCCTGTTGTCCTCTATGTCAACCTGACCCAACGCACTAGCTCTTTGTGGCAGATAGAAGGCGCCAATCCTAATTCTACATCTTACACACACATATGATATGCACTGCTGGCACAAGAAGGTGTGAGTTTTAAACCCAAGGACAACAGGAGGGTTAAAAAGCACTAAAAAACAAACAAATACATAAAGAAATAATGAATAAAGAAAAATATACACAAAGCAATGACAGTAGAGATTTACACAATCAGACACAATCAGATGGGCCATCTGGTGGCCCAATACAATATGGCAACAGGAGGGTTAAGAAATATTCAGGTTATACTCACCTCTTCCCAAAATGTTGTGCTGTGATTTTGTCTCCCTGAAGCAGAAGAAGACATTGTTTCAATGGCTGACTCCACCATCACAATGGATGACATTGAAGGGGAGCTGTTCAAAATCGAGCGGATTCGTGACATCCTGGTACGAAGAGAATCTGAGCTAAGATACATGTAAGATGTTTAATTATAATGTTGTATGCTATAATTATGACTTTTCGAGCACCTCCATTAGGTTAGTGCTGATGCTGAATTTTCATTTATGTTCTTATGATTGTTTGACTGGGTCATGCAATCTAGAAGTACTGCATCCTAAGCACTTCAACTTTGGCTCCAACCCCTGAGCAGTGATGATCCCGTCTTTGTTACTGCCTCTCTTTGCTCATACGTTTAAAGTTCTGCATCTGCTGTGTAGTGTTCAGGGTGTGCTGAGATACTGTCTGTTGCTTGTTAATGGTTACACTGCGATCTCCCTGGAATAAAAATGTTGCACATCTGACAGCCAGAAGCAGCCATGTGCATGAAAGCAAGTAGTGTATAAAGGCTACCATTTAGGCAAATGACAAATGCTTTTTAGCTGTGAAAACGTGGAAGAAGAAATCATGAAAGATTTCCCAATGAATGGCCTCACGCTTGCCATGGCGCTTGCACTTGCATATTTCAAATCCATGAATCAACACTGGACATTACCACTGTGTGTCTGCTACAGTTTTCACATGGTGCTTCCACATTTGAACTGCACTGTCACACTTTGTTGTTTGTGTCACATGTTTTACGTTTGTACTGTAACTACTGTACTCTAAATACTGTAATACATATGTAATGTTGATTCTTAAAGGAGACAGTTAGACACATTTTGAATATATTGTCTTCAAAATTGATAGTAAATAATGTAATACCACATATTTAGTTAATGTTATGTGCATTAACTAAAAAGCAAAGTAGTCCTAACAACTAAAATCAGTAAGTGTTTTGTTATAAAGTCACTTTATTAACTGGAACCACTGAATGATTTGAATCACTGGTTTCACTGTTGTATATAATCTTTCTGTTACAGTTAATTATCCACAGCTATTATTCCCAACCCATTCCTCTCAAGCTTCTTATTTGCAGTATATCCTTTTGCTTTGACACACCTGTTTGTGTCTGACCCCTGATGTTATTAACTGCAGCCCTGAGCCAGCCACAGAAATTAGATCTGATATCGTCAAGAGAGGCTCATTCACACTGAACAGTATGGCAGTGCTATTTCGGCTACTAAACCTCCAGAAGTCGCTGTCATCTCTGCCCAAATGAACCCTGTGGAAAATGCATTAGTGTCTGTGTTGTTTTGTTTTTGTTTAACAAGTTGCAGTCTCACACATTGGGTACAGTAGCTTGTGTTATTCGTTTCAGGGGTAATTGGTTTGCTCCCATTTGATATCCAGTCTTAGTTTTATGTCCCTTGGCGTCAAATAAAGGGAGTCCATCTCTTTCCAGTGCTGCTGAAGTCTTTCTGACCAACCTATTTACCATTGATATGCACACATAGAAAGATATCTTGTTTTCCTACCTATGATGTATGTGGCAGTGGTTGTTTGGATTAAATATTGTGTTTCCATGGTTGTATTCACAGTGGTTGTGCTGAAGCTGGCTAGAGACCTGCCTCTCTATGTCATCACATTATATACCAACAGCTGGTCCCATCTGACCGTCTGCACTGCCTGTTGATCAGATTCATGAGAAGGCCAGCTCACTGCGCAGCTGTGTCTCACATAAGCCTCATCACCAGCTTAAGTCATTTTATGTGTAATTCACATTGATTTGTTGCTGTCAGAGTATTTGTGATAAAAACACAGTTATTTTGGTGGAGGTAACTGAGATCTCTGGAATATTTGTTCCATGCATATACCTTAACATCATTACAGCAGCAGCTGTATTGTACTATTCCTGGTTTCCCTTTTGCAAGTAATTATGAAGGAATATTTTTAGTTTTTGCCTGTTTTCTCCACATACTGTAGGATGGATGATATTCAACTGTGCAAAGAAATTACAAGGCTGAAGAAAGAGCTTCAGAAACTGGTGTCTCTTCCAGGCAAGTTTAAATCCAGGCTCTCACGTTGGCTGTAGTGTCCTTCACATTAAGGTGCAGATGTACTTACAGTAGAATTACGTGTATATTGGTATGTATTAACTGAAATCATTGTGAAGGATAGAGAATCCCAGTTAAAAAATTGCTATTTTTTATTGAAATGTAATCTGAAAATATGGACTTTAATGAATGTTTTATCTTTTCGGTATAATTTAACAGGCTTCAAATAGCATTGTGCCTTTCAATTTGAAAGGCACAAATATCAGTTAGTGTAAAACAGTCAGTGGATGTGTTTACACTTGCATAAGACCATTATTGCAGTGTAGAAAAGGTCTCCTTGACAAATAAACAAGTGAGAAAATGGAAGTACAGTAGTATGTTATAATAAATGCTGTAAAATCAGACAATTTGAGCTACAGTATGTGATGTGCCATTCATTACAGCGTATTACTGCAGTATTTCGGTACATCATAACACCTTCCACACAAAGCTATTTCCATGAAATCACAAGCGTTGGGAGACCATGACATTTATAGATCAAATATGTTAATCAGACTTGATGTGACTTGTGGACAGACAAAGACAAGTCCAAGGAGGACAGGCAGCGAGAAGAGGATCTGCTACAACAAATCCACAAGCTGGTGGAGACCAGAGACTTCCTGGTGGAGGATGTGGAGTTTGAGAGGCTGAGGTGAGGATTTTGTAAGAGAGTCAGGTCTATTATCCTGTCAGCATAATATATATTTATATTTAATGAATGAACTGCCCTAAAGGAAGGGTTTCCACACTATTGTAATATCTGGTTTGAATCTAATGAATGGTTATTGGTGAACTGGATGAGAACAAATCAAAGTACTCTCTGGCTGAGCTAAAAATTTAACTTCGTGCCTGTACCATACCATACAGCCAGCCCAAATTGGTCCATTTACTGTGCAAGGATGTGAAGATGTGAAAGCAAACACGTGTTCACTGTTGAGAATACTTGCTTTAGCACACTTAATTTATCCTGACATCTAACCACTCACAATAAAAGGTGACTCATTCCCTGGCCTTCTTCCATAAGTCTCACTGCAACAACACTAGAATGTCTAACAAAATGCAGTACTCAAAAGGTAATTATGAATTGTAGAGAAGGCCAAAATTGTGTTTCAATACCACATTGTTTGAAGGAAATCTGCAATCAGAACATATATTTTTGCTCAGTTAGAAACGTAATGCAGTGAGTTATAAACATACTGTCCATGCTTACTGTTTGTTGTTATACAGTATGCTGTGTTCTGTATATCTACACTGAATACTGAGTCACATGAAAACAAGCCAACCACTTCAATCACACTATGTTTATTTACAGCGCTGAATTAGCTGTCACCTATGATAGGCAGTCGGCACATAGTGACATCTTGACAGCACTTAGCAAGGAGGAATATGGGAATCCATCAAAGTTCATTATTCAAAGTGGACTTTATATGGATGGAATAATGTGAAGAGAACTGCGTAATGAATTCATTTTTATAGATCCTTGAACGTATGGCAATTTAATAATATTTTAAATTCTCTCAGACATATTTACTCAAATCTATCCAGATATTGCATCCGAAAGAACATTTGTGTAAAATCAAATACACATCACACCCAAAAAACAAATACAACAGATGGCAGGACTCATAAGGGATAGAAGGCCTTGACAGGATTCATGTCACAACACAGCCACATCCCAGAAAACATAAGTACACAAAATGAAAAATAT
>JAODUG010008117.1:4041-14041 GCA_027564795.1 Aphredoderus sayanus | reverse complement strand
GTTTCTCAAACGCATTTAAGGATTTTTAATTACATATATCAAAATAGACTGGAAGAATGGCTTATGGGTTGATTGACGGTTTCACTAGACAATGACAACGCGGAGGCGGGATCCTGGCCCTTTAATCATTGAAATTGATTGGTTGAGATCTTTTCTTTGGGAAGAATGGAAAAGTTGCAGGCAATAATTTAAATTGAATGTAAATTGGGCTCAAGGCTGAATCTGTATCCAGTGCTGGATAAAGGTTGTTCTGCTTTAATTTGATTGAACAACGCTTGCGCTTGTTTTACCATTCATACTTTTTTTGACCTCATGCTCCGAATAGAACATGCAACCAGTTCCAGTTTACAGTTTGAAGACTGGGCCCTCAATATGGAAATATGTGACGTCATCAACGCGACAGATGAAGGGTATGAATGAACTGCAGTCCTTGAAGGTTACTCCCTGTCTTTGACTGTTGTTATGCAATTGTTGCTGAATTATCTTGTTACAGACCAAAAGATGCAGTCAGGGCAATAAGGAAAAGAATTACTGGAAATAAGAACTTCAGGGAAGTTATGCTGGCATTGACTGTGAGTATCATTGCCCTATTAAGATATGAATGGCTCTCTAATGGTTATTTTTGGACAGTGACAGTGCAACTGTGTGTAAACCTCCCTACCTCTCACAACCTCCATCACTGGCCTCAGGTTCTGGAAGCCTGTGTCAAGAATTGTGGACACAGGTTCCACGTTTTGGTGTCAACCCGTGAGTTCATAGAGGGGGTCCTGGTCCGTGCAATTATACCAAAAAACAACCCTCCTTTGATCTTGCATGACAGAGTGCTCAGCATCATACAGGTCTGTACAGTAATTTAGCTACAATATTACTTTCCTCAGAACTCACTCAATTCATGACTGACACATAGCACTTGATTGAGACTATGTGAATAACAGTTTAGGAGGTTTCAGTTGGATAAAGAGCGACGGCTACATACTGTCAGTGTAACCTGAGGAATGCCATGTTATGATAACCTGTCGTCTGTTAAGGCGTGGGCCGATGCATTCCGTAGCTCACCTGATCTGACGGGTGTGGTGTCTGTATATGAAGATCTGCGAAGGAAAGGCCTGGAGTTCCCCGTGACTGAACTGGATGGCTACCCACCCAACAAGGTATTATTACGTCTGGTGTTGTAGCATGTTGTAGCACACTTAATCTGCTATACTATATCTTGACCTGCTTATCTCTTTGACTACCCACAAAGTTCCTACTAATGTGTTTTTAAAAAGGTGTTCCTTTCATTTTCCATCTGATAACATTTCATAATAGTCATGCTTGTTCCTTGCTTAGCAGACTATTCCTGGGAATGGGCCTGCTGTCACTCTTTCTTTTGCCCCTGCTTCCGCCAAACCTTTCCCCACCCTGCTCAAGCCCTCTGAGCCAAAACAGAACCGGGAGGAACTTGGTGTCTTCACTGCAAAGGTGATGGGTCCTGTAGCCCCTTTTAAAAAGCTGAAAAGGACAAAGTGCATGGGTGGATAAATACAGCGACATGCACACAATATTCTGCTTTTTGCCTTTATTTGAAATAATAATATTTATTATTTCTAACGGTTAACCCTATACGTGCTCCTTAAATACTATTGCAGTATCCAATGACTTATTCAGAATAAGGCTTTGTTTGCAATACAGCATGTTAATACAACATTTATCCTATATAGAATATTGTTTTATTACAAATACTAGTAATTGTCTATACTGTATATTTGCACTATGGGTGTCTCTTTCTCCAGCCATATACCTATTTTACAAATGAAAATGCCTGGGAACCCTCTGGTTATTCGTATACAGTCTAAAAAACTGTATAAACAAAAGTTGTTGGTTCAGTAAATAATGTTCCCATTCCAGGTTAGGAAACTGAAGGCAGATATGTGCATGGTGCAAAGCAACCTGACTCTGATGTCAGAAATGATGAGTCAGCTGGATCCAGTCACTGCCAAGAACACAGACATTGAGCTGCTTCAGGTTAAAATAAAGACATTTATTATTACTCTTATTGTGCATACTTTGACCTCAGTTACCTCATTACCCTTTCAGCCAGAAATGTAAATATAGTTCATAGACTAAATAGACGGTAACCACACCAAAGACAGTCGAGGGTGTGGTACATGATGAAGTCCATTATGCTGAGTAGTAAATATTATTCTAAGTAAACATGTATAAATTTGCTTATGGATAAAAATGTACTTTTAATCATTAGTATTAATATACTAACAGTATAACTACATAGCATTACTGTAACATAACCTGACTCCTGAGACACAATTTGAATATGCAGATTATGATTTTGTCATATCACTGGCATGGGAGGGTTATTAAGATAATCATATTTGCTCTCTGCCTTGCTGTTATACGCAAACCTTTATCTGAACTAATTTCTGCATAATATGTTTAATTGCTTACATTTGCTTATATTCCTGCTTTGCCTTTTTTCTATTCTTCTGTTTCATTCTGTCATTAGCAGCTGTACACAGTATGCAAAGAAATGCAAGACAGAATAGTGGAGCTGGTGCCCAAACTCAAAGAGGAAAAGCTAATTGAGGAGTTACTAGCTGCCAATGATGAAATAAACACTGCATTCACTCGCTATGAGAGGTAGATTAGAATCTCATAGAGTAATCACAAAGTATCAATTAATTAGGATTTTTAAAATCTGCAGTGTATTCTTTCTTTACAGATTTGAAAAACAAATGACAAATGGGCAAAACACTGCACAAAAGGTAAAGAACATGAGCAACAGTTTTGCAGTGTTATCCTTGTTGTCATTGCTATCTTTAGTTGATGACTCAAAGGTCCTATCATCACAATACCACTTTGTCTTTCAGAGCCCGATTTATGTCAACATAACTGAACTCAATAATGGGATTAAGTGTGTTGACCAATCAGAGGTTGCAGCAGTTACCACCAAGAGCTGTTTTAGCCAATCAACAGTTGACAGTGTGTCAAGTCAGTTTTCAAAACTAGGCAAGTTCCCACACCCAGTCTGGATGTTGACAAATTAAAAATAAATCGTGTGTGTGTGTTTAAACTATTTCATGTGTACTTTAATTTTAAGTGGTTCATTATACAACTAACTTGACAATATTTAGCTGGTTCTGTTATATTTACAGATACAAATGAAGGTGAAGTAGACAAATTTTTTCAGAGAAGGAACGGCTCACAGACCCAACAAAGCCAAAGGTATTGGAATGCCATAACAAATGTGGTTTTCACAGAGGCCAAGACCATTTGCCTAAATCAGTATGTTAATAAAACAAGCGAGTATGAATGGTATTTATGACGGACCCTTGTTTTGCCAAATTGTAGCAAATAATGCTGTGTGACTCAATAAGCTTTTGTGCAGGGCATTTAGTTCTCAAAGGTTTATTTGTAGTTGCAGAAGGGTCACACAGTTGCTAGTACTATTGCTTATACTAATACCACCTCTAAGATAGTACAGTATGTGTCCCTTATTCATTATGTTCAGTTTATGACCTCACATGATGATGTGTCCAATGCCATCTGTGTTTCAGTGAGCAGGATGAAGGTGCTACACATGGCCAAGGTCAAGCTCAGAAAGTAACATTACTAAACACTGGAACGGTCAGTGAATCTAAGCTTTGAGACAATTTACAGATTTGGTTGTAACATTGAGATATGAAATACAAATGTATAATTTTGTTGTATTGGCATCTTCTTCAGACTTTGGTCCAGATGTAGATTTGTGTAGATAAACCTCATCTGCCACTGTTTTGTTTTCAGGAAGTATATGTTCGAATTAACATCGAATTGCATGTCTTAGGTTTTAGGTTGTCAGTTGAGAGCAATAACACATTTTCCAATTGTTATCGCCTCTGTTAAATCCATTTTTATAGTCAGCATTTGCATTGTAATATATTAGCATGTGTTATGCAGATATCAGGTTTACTGTGTAGTAGTGCTAATGTATAGCTGTTCCTTAAACAACTCTATCTAAATCTATGAAGGACAACAGCCCGACCTCCACCCGCAGCTCGTCCCCTCAGTTTGATTGGATGATAAAAAGGGGAATGGTGGGTCTCAGCAGTTAGTGTGGGAAAATCAGCAGTGCTGGAGTGTTGGCTTCACATTGTTTTCTTTGCATTGCTTTCATTGCATGTTTAAAGCCATCCTGTGTTGTGCTTTTATCATAATGATGCAATTTACTTTTGTTGTGGTCTGGAGAGTTTTTGTGAAATTTCATTTTTTTATTTGGCTTCACCGATAAAGCATTGTGGTTGGCATACTGTGTGTACTGTAACGGTACGCTGTGTTCAGTGCATGTTTGTACTGTATTAGTCTGTTATTACGTGCTGTAATAACAATAAGTGTTGTGTGGTTGGTTGGCATGGTCCTGATACAATATTACTTTGTTGTTGATTCCACTGTTCATTACAGGAGGCCATTTTGCTCATTGATCATACGGTATCATTTCATTGACTGATTGATCTTGCATCTCCCTTTCCTTTGTTAGTGGCTTTAGAATTTTGTTTACTGTAATAAACCGTTTAACTATTGATGCTTAGTTTTCTAATGTCTTACTTTCTCAGATACCTGTCAGTCAGGCTACAGTGATGGATGATATTGAGAAATGGCTAGCTATGGACGATGAGGTGGGTAGTTTTTATGGCTAGTTAATTTTATGACATCACAGTGTACTGTATATATTTCTCCCCTGTAACCTGTACCCTCTGCCTTTGGTTGTCCTATATATGTAAGATAATTATGTTATATTCCTAACATCATAATTCTACTCATCATAACATCAAATGTTTCCTTTTTCACAGGATGATGATTTGGAGGATTTGGATGGTGTAACCAGTGAGGGTGAGCCTTGTATATTGTTTTCTGACAGTAGCTATCCAGTCACCAGATTGCATTGATAAGTCAGTTGTTGTTTTAGCCACCATGTGTCTGGCTGCTAGCAGGCCACGACTGGCCACATCTACTTAAACTTAAGCTAAACTTAAGCATTCCTAAAGTAATACCTAAACATAACCATGTCTAACCTCAAACTAAAATATACATTTTCAGTCGGCCAAATAGTGGTTGACTAACCAATGCCATCAGATAGCTGAATATCCACTTAGTTTTTAATATAGTAGATGTTGATATTTGACCTTGACTTTCCTCTGTAGAGTTTAACAGGTTTCTGGCAGAGAGAGCGAAAGCGGCAGATAAACTTCCATCGTTGAAAGCCACCTCACAAGATGCCAGGCCGCCCCAGTCCTAGGATCTAGCTGGACCCATCTCACTCATACGACTAATATATAGAAATAGACAAAGTATTGTTTATCACTGAAGAATAGATATGTACAGACCTATTGCCATATTTTATTGTGTGAAACAGTTCAGGATACGTGTCTTCCGGCAATACAGTGCGAATATTGCTTGTTTACAACATGGATGGTAATACATGGTCTGGACATAAACTAAGGAATGTACGAAATGTATAAAATTTGAGCATCCTCAGATATACATTTATTTTAGGAAAATAAGGTTGAATAAGTGTTGGATTTCTCCTATCGCACCTTGATTCTGTCCAGACATTTGGCCTATATTATAATATACACAGTCTCATGAAACGGTAGTTCTTAACATTCAAGGGCACTGTGTTGTATACTCAGATTAATAGTCTTATTCTGTGCATATATTGCATCAGTTTGGGCCAAGTCTCTTTTTTTTTAGATATGTTAGTTTAAGTGGAGATGTTTTGCAATGACACCATTATATCGGCTTGTTTTAACTTATTGTGACCCTTTGTGAAATGCAAAAATTGCACATTATTCATGGTTTCAAGACAGATAAATAAAGGGAGAAGGAAAGAGTGAAATAGTTTGTTATAAATAACGGCATAGAAGCCACCGGGCTGACAAACAAACAAATAAGTAGGCCTACTAATTGTAAATAGTACAGAGCTGTCAACTTGTAAACTAAAGAAGGTCAGCTATTATATAGTTTGTAAGATCTACTTACATTACATGTTTTTTTCCTTTTCTGTAAAAAGAATGCAGTTTAAGAAAAGCAACAGATTTACATAATGTTGTGTTGAAATATTTTATTAAACTTAAGTATTAAATAAGAAGTGGCCTAATTACTTTGCGATGTATTGGCTTGGGGAATATATTAACATAGTTAAGGTTGCTGAAGATAATCCTGAGTCACAGATTTGCATATATGAAAATTATTCAGCAACATGATACTGAGCACACCATATCCACAGTGCCTACATTTTTGGTGTCATCGTCATGTATTTTCATATGGTTGTGCTTTTAGTGTGTCTTAGACCTAAACTCACCAGCCAGACAGTCTTCAAACTTATACTGAATAGAACAGAAGAACTTTCAACATTTTAAGATTTAAGACAGACTCAGATATCAATACTAGAGGGCACCACCAGGGGCTGCAACATTGACTCTTTCAGTTGCGATAACACATCTAGCATCCATTATCAAATTCCATGCATCATGTGCAAATCAAATGTAATGGAGAAATAATTTTTAGATACACGAGTGGGCATACCACATTAACATAACTAGAATTAGCCTACCTCTAGCGTGGCTAGACAATGCTTATATCGATACAGAATTGTACTAATAATATAATTTTGTATCGATATTATACTATTATTGTAGCCTACAGTCTAAACAAATCATCTTTCAGCTACCAGGGAAAACCATTGCCCAATCAGAGGAAGCATTTGCGTATGTACCATAGGGTGTGAGGTTTTCTGTAATTTTGTTAATCAAAATGATATTGCTTGCCTAATGCCATTTGGTGTGGGTGTGCTTAATCAGCGCTCCTCCCTACATTATTGCCAATGCTACAGTACATTACTGTATGTAATGAACATTTGGTATTGTATAGAGGCTACTGATACTCAGTGGCGATTCACAATGTTGGGCAAGTGGGCCGTAGCAACAAAAAGAACTGCAAACGAATTAAATATATAATATTCGATTGTTGCAAAATTATAATATATAATATATAAAATGTTTACAAATGTTTATTGTTATCTCATATAAAAAACCTTTTATCTTCATAAATTACATAATAAATTGGGTTACAGTAACCGTTTTAGTTCGCGTTGATGTAGCCTATGAGTGCTTCAGTCTGCGGTGCTTTTTTCTTCTTTTTTCCGACAAATCCCTCTTGTCAAATATGCTGTGTGCATGTGTTATGCTAATGATTATCCTCAAATTCTCACAAATGTTACAGGTTCAAATATGCAGCTTCACTTTGAATATAAGTCATTAAGCAACACGTACTCGCCACGCCCATTAAACGCAGCAAAGTCAGGAAGCTGTTCAAGAACGTTGCAAACGTTTTTTAGGAAACGTGTCGTTCAGTAAAAAAAGTTAATTGAACGTAGCAAACGTTCAGACCACTGAACGTACCCTCTGAGTGACGCCGAAAAGGCATAGATTCGTACATTTTGATTGGTCAGGGGCGTTACACCCACATACGCAACAAAACACTGTACGCTAGCTACTGTCTATGATCGTAGACTTTCCTGAATATTGTTTGACTACTACTTATTTTGCAAAGATTGACAGGGCTTGACCATGTCTGTTCGAACAGCTATCGGCGGTATTGTAAATCCATTCAGGGGCATTGTGAGACTGTCTGTTTTAAACCGGGGGTACGCCGCGATTGCGGAGGCAAGAGCGGTGTTGGAGAATGAACTTGACTCGATCCGAGCTGCTGGAACGTGGAAAGGGGAGAGAATTATCACGTCAAAGCAAGGACCCCACATCAACGTAAATAGCAGTCGTGGCAGTGAGTATAGCATTGCCAGTTATGTTTGTGCGATGTTTTTGTAGTTTGTAAATGTGTTTTATACTAAGGTCATGATTATACACTTGACTTGTCACTTAAACTCGATTCTGACTCGATTTTATTTCTGATTTGCTAGATTAGGTGTGCGCACCACATGCGCAGCACGCGATTGGTACAGAATACAGATAGCTTTAAAACATTATTAGAATGTTGATTGAACATTAGCAGTGACATTATAATACGGTATGTTTGAAACCAGTAGAGACTGAGAAATAACGCCGTCATTAGAATGTGTAGCATATTCAGCTGCTGTTTGGTGCGTTGTTATTCAGAACATTACTGTAATTGCATGCGATCCAAATGAGCTGTTATAGTTTGCAGACCTCTCTCAACATAGTTCATATGGTAAAATGGACATAACCACACAATGTTGTCCTGTTCCTGTCGTCTCCATGCTACTGTAGTACTATATAGGGCAGTCTTTGCCTCCATGCTACTGTAGTACTATATAAGGCAGCCTGGGCCTCCATGCTACTATAGTACTATGTACCTTTCGAATATGTCAGTGCAACTTCACATATGTGCTCTCTATCTTGCATCAGAAAGTGACAAATGTATTGCAAAACATCCACTTGTAGCTGTGGAATCAGAAGAAATGTGTTGTGATACACAATAATACTTGAATCTTGTTCATTCCAGTGTGTTAGGGTACAGTAATTATTACTTTGGCAGTAATTGTGTAAGGACACCATTACATCATTACCCTTTTAAACATCGTTTTTATTCCATCTTGTTTAATAAAAACTTTGTTATCAGCACTAGTTACTCTCTTGTTTTATAGCTAACGTTTGTTTAAATGTCTTTTCAAACAATCAGAAATTAGCTAAATTTTATTTAATTTAACAAGGTAATTTGATGATTGACTGAGACATTATAAAAGCTTAGTGCCACAAATGTCTTCTGATTTATTTATACAGTGCCTGCACCCACGCCCCACCCAGCATCACCCTGCTTTACTCTCACTTCCATGGCTGTAACTTTTGCAACACATTTAAGAAGTGTTTGATCAAATATCAATCTACACATTTTTGCATTCTTCTTTGTGCGACAAGTTAAAAGAAATGTCCTACAAACTCATGTTCAGTTATTTTCTTTATACTAATATACATTTTAACAAATGTTTTGATTTTTGTTATTTTTTTTAACATTTGTTCTCACTTCGCATTCAACAATCAAGTCTTCAAGATCTCACATTTTCCAACATATTTATTTTCATACAACAGGCAGTAGTGAGACAACAGCCACTGTACTGGGAATTTACAGAACAATGAAATAGACAAACAAAAGGAAAAAAGGCCTTAAAATGAAAACAACAGTTGTAAAATAAGTGAATTCAGATTCACACAATAGGCCATTTGTAAATTTAGCACTGTCAGTCCCTGGCAGAGGATTCTCAATGTGAAAGCATTTGTTTATGTCAGGAAATGCTATACAAAATGTTCTGCTTTCACTATCATTGGTATTTGATAATAAAACATTCTCTCTTTATCTCTTCATCTGTGTGTCAGCCATATTGAATTTCTGCGCAAACAACTACCTTGGTTTGTCCAGCCATCCAGAGGTAGTGCAGGCAGGGATTGACTCTCTCAAGACGCATGGCGCTGGACTTAGCTCTGTCCGATTCATCTGCGGGACACAGGTGTGAGGCCTATACACGTCTCAATTACCAGTAGTATAACACAAATAATATCTTGTATGGTTTATAACACTTGTTTTGTCACAGGACATACATAAAAATCTGGAGCGCAAGCTAGCAGAGTTCCATGAAAGGGAGGATTGCATCCTTTATGCAAGCTGTTTTGATGCCAATGCTGGTCTGTTTGAGGTAGGTATTTTTTATCTTTGTATTATGTTTCATTTTGGGAGAGTTCAACATTCATCAGCACTGTCACCATTGAAGATGTGCATTGGCAGTAAAGCCCTGCGACATACAGTACCTGCCTTCTTGCCAAGGGGTGTACTTTGGGGTACATTAGTGGTACATTAAGCTACAGTATAGAAACAGCTGCTAGGCTTCTGCCCATGCTGAGCCCTCCAACAAGCTTTTTTACATTCCTGTGTGCATTCCTCTTAATTCCTTCCTCGTTTCCCCGCTTTTCAGCAACAGCCAATAAGACAATGGTTC
>JAODUG010008087.1:0-27115 GCA_027564795.1 Aphredoderus sayanus | reverse complement strand
CTCTCTCTCTCTCTCTCTCTCTCTCTCTCTCTCTCTCTCTCTCTCTCTCTCTCTCTCTCTCTCCCTCTGTGTTTGTGGCCATCTTCCAAATCACCTGGCAGTCTGAAGGAATACATTGGGAACAAAACGGGAAGCAAGGTGGATGGGAACACCGCCTACAGTTCAGTCATTAACTTCATGTTGTTGTCATCTGGGTCAGTTCCACATTAGCAGCTGTCACTCTGATGAATGGCCTGCCAGATGAACACTGCACACACACACACACGCACACACACACACACACACACACACACACACACGCAATACAGATAGCTTGATATTTGTTTAGATGTGCTCGTGCCAGAGAATAGTTGTCTTCAGTTGCATTAATTAATTATTATTTAATTATTCAACAATCTATGTTGAACAATCCCCCTAAATGTTAAACGGTATCTGACGGTGGTATTGTAACTGAAGCAACTGTTTGCTATTTAATGTTAACCAGATTCCACATGGGCCACTATGTAACTTTTACAGCACAGTAGTAAACACTTGACTTTCTGATCCAGCAAGATTTATCACTATGGTCACAGCAGCACAAATTGTCTTCTCCTGAGTCTATTGCTGCTTTACTGGGTTTCTTTAGCTTATTTACACTCAATATTTTATTTACATTAAAATAAATGTTCTATCTTTATGAAACAACAGCAATTACCTTTTAGAGGCACAATGTCAAATACAATTATGCTGTCTTGCTTTAATAGGATTTGAACAATTGAGTCTTTTGACTTCCAATATACTGTAATTAGCTTGTAAATACAGTATATTGTTCTTATGAACAATACATAAACAGTGCTGCTTTTGGTCCTTTAATATCTTATATTGACAATATGAAAGAAAACCTATACGATTGATCTGTCATTATTCTGTAATATTACAGGTGACTGGCAAGATATTCTGTTACCATAGATCCCTTGTTGTTTGACACACAGTTACTCAGCCAAGCTGGCACATGTACAAGACGTTGAACTATAAACAGTAAGTGATGTCATTCTGCTGTGTATGTGTGTGTGTACTGATGTGTTAACGCACGCAATGCAGGGAAACAGTTGCCTGATACCACTCAGCACCAGCATAATGTGCGCCTCTCCACTAGGCCACCCGAGGACCAGGAAGTATGTCCTTTCACTGATAAACCAATGCAGTTCTTCTGAACAACTGCATTGGCCACAGAGCAGACGCTGTTAAAAGATATTGTTGAAGAACTTTGTCAACAATGTCTTTATACGCTATCTGTAATTCTCTTTCTCTTGTTCTGTTATAAACCTATCCCAGTCACCAACTACCAGGCTACATGATTAGGAGATTAAGGGAAACCTTAATGGAACTAAATTAGTTCCTAATTTCTGCATAATGCTTGTGCCATTTAATATCTGCTACAAATAAAATCTTACACTCCGGGGATTTTTGTAGTACTTGTGCCAAACAGCCAAAGATGGACTAGTCATCTTGGCGTATGTTATTTGCATCATACAAGACTCATGTGTGAACAGGGCCTGAGTAAAGAAAACTGTAATGTTTCATTTCATTGTCATATTTACTTATAGTAATGCTCAGGTAATACAATTATAATTTAAAGTTGAAGTTTCTTTAATCATACCTTTTTTGGGTATACACAAAACGTGGGTGGATATCATATAGCACAGGACCTGGTTCATGCTAAACCTCCTTGGTAAAATGGAAATATAGAAAAGCTCTGAGGGGCTGGTCATTGCACATCTATTGCAATTTGCCTCTCTAGTCCATTCATCTGGAAACTTTGGGACAGGGCAGCACCATTTAAAACTGGACAATGCTTTCCACAGCAAACTTTACCACATACTTACTGCAGGTGTCGCCAAAATTACATAAACTTGAAAATGCTAAAGTAAAGCTTTATGACACTGTATACGTATAATTGGAATATTAGGATGGACTGATGTCACTTATTAAAGATGAAGACATACAAGGAAAACACCCCCAAAGAACTTTATCCAAAGTAGGTATTTACCATAAGAAACCTGTTTTGTTGTGTTTATTTTTATTACGTCTAATTTTTTTAAACCTCCCAAATCTTATGTTAAATGCTATGCCTCTTAGGCATGTGAGTGGTGGCACATTAGTTTAATAACATAATGATAATGTGTTTTATTAATTCACACTCCTTTCAGCAAATATGTATTGTACAGTACAGTACCTTCCGTAGGGAGAATTATTAAGGTGTTAATTAGGAAAAGACCAAAGGGCTACAGTATCTTCCATAGCTATCACAAACCCATTTCACAACTATAATTGTAACTTTTTAGGACACTTGCTATTTTTTGTTAGAATTTCTTGACAATGATATTTGGTGAGTGAGACAAGAATTTGCCAAGAGGTGACAGCTCATTAAGTCTTAACACTAAATTTGGCTTTTACAAGTGGCATGTCAGCTCACATTTAGCCCTGTTAACCTTTCCCTGGGCAATGCAGGGCTGGCCAAAAGAACAAGATGTTCACTGAAAAAAGCTCAGAATAACCACTGAAGCAGGCAGGTGAATGTATGTGCAAGAAAATAGGAGATAGAGAGAGTGTAAGAGAGAGAAAGTAAGAGAAATACAATAAGTTCTTCAGGCAACTGTCAGTTTTATGCTTTCATGCCTTGGTGGTCTCTTGTGTTTAATTTATATCTCTTCTATTCAGTTGTACCATAAAAAGCAGAGACATGCATGCTTCAAATTGGGCAGAAAATGTGCATTGTAGCCTATACAGTAGATGTATGTATACCGTTTGTATGGTTAAATGTAGAGTCAGGGATGCTGGAGAAAGACTTGATATTTGAACTTGATCAAAACAAAAACACCTCTCCCTTCAATGTCATAGGATGCCCCCTCAGAAGCTCCGGCCCCCACATTGGACATGCATTGCCATGGCTAGGATAGTGTTGTGTGGTGCTGTCTGCACCACTTTGTTTATGTTTCCATTAGCAGAGCCAGGGCTGTGTAGAAAAACTACATTATTTTTTAGTGCGCACATATAAAAGCAACTGTAACTCATGTTTTCGGCAATGGATCAGTAACATTTAAGTGGTGTTTATCAATCTCTCAACAAGCGATGCGGAGGTTGCTAAATCAATACAACAGTTAATGTTAAGTAGCCTATTCCCAGTCCGTTTACTGTTACCAAACAATAGTCTACATTACATTCACCTAATGTAGTTATTGTTATTGATATGCTAGGCTATTGCTGAGTCGCAGACAACCTAGATGACTCGAGTTGTGTTTATGCTCTTAAATTGTGTTTATGCTAACGTAGCCTACCGAAGCATAAAAGTATTCAAATCTGTAAACCTATCTGTAAACCTATCAAAAGATAACCTCTTTTCCTTTTATGGCCATTACAGCCTGGGAAGGTAACAGCCCACTTTGAAAGGCCCAGTAGAAGTCACATCAACATAACTATTTTAAAAAACAACAAGAAATATTAGTTTTTCATGGAATGACTGCTTTAACAGTCTAATAGCTTAAAAGATGATTATGCAAAATATTTTGTGTAACGCCCATAGCAGCACCTGGGAGTGGCGTCCGTAGTCCCAATGCTGCCCAGTCACACACCGGACACGGATGTGGAAGGCTACTCTACAGTATGTGAGGGTGACAGTGGGTAGAGCTGGGTCACAGGTGATGGAGAAGTTGCTGGTTTGAACCCCACTAAGTCCTCAAATGTTGAGGTGTCCTTGAGCAAGACACCTAACACCAAATGCTCCTGGTGTTCAGGAGGTGCCTTGCATGGCTGACACCACCATCAGTGCATGAGAGTGCAGTGTGAATGTGAGGCAATCCTGCACAGCGCTTTGAGAGACTGGAAGGTTAGAACAGTGCTACTGTATATAAATGCAATCAGTTTACCATTTACCGTACAGTGTTTTTGGGTCATTGTCAGTCTACTTATAGCGTTCTTGGCATCTACACCCTTACATGTGTTTATTTCAGCTGGTAACTAAACAATAGGACTGAACTGTAATGAGACACATTAATCCTGTGTTAATATTGACAACATTCCCTTTTTCTTTGGTCACGTCATATCCGTTTAAAATCAGGCCCTTACTGACTTTCAAATGTACTTTTGGAACACTTGTGCATTAATCAAATTAAAATGTTACCGTTAATGTTAATGGGGGGCCCCCTGTCACCCACCCCTCCCTCAGCTTATTGATAACTTTACAGCCTTCTTCAAAATGGTCAGGCTCAGAGCTAGGGGTGAAGTTGCACTTTTGCATTAGAGCACGCATTCCTGGACTATGTCAAATCCAGGCCGCTAAGGAAAACTGATGGCTGACTCATTCAATAGGAAAAACTCATTTAAATCACTGCATTATACAGTATGATGCACACTTAGTGAGTTCGGTTGCCATAAATGTAAC
Source organism: Aphredoderus sayanus (assembly GCA_027564795.1). Classification (NCBI taxonomy): domain Eukaryota; kingdom Metazoa; phylum Chordata; class Actinopteri; order Percopsiformes; family Aphredoderidae; genus Aphredoderus; species Aphredoderus sayanus. Next base: position 22,695 of record JAODUG010008087.1, on the reverse strand, counting down.
AATGGTATTTGAGTCTGCCATGCGTTGTGTTGTTTTTATCAAGCTAAGGAATTGCAGTGTGTGTGTTCTGTATGTTTTTGGATGTGTCTGCATTCACTTTGACATTATAACCAAATATGTCTGTGGTTTTCTAGACTTGCATATGTGCTGTGTATATACGGTACTGTATACTTAAAACCACACGTTACCTCTGTATCTAGCAGTGATGTAATCTAATAAACTGTGCACACATTAGCTACACTATTTCAAATCCTCCCCATACACCCTTTAGTCTAACCTGGCTACCAGCCTGCAACTTGATAGCTAACTGGTTCTGCTAGCTTCTCACATGCTGTCCCTATTCAAGCAGTTGGTCATTACTTCATCAATTATGTTATTTAATTTTGCGGTAGTAGCCTAATAGGGAACTTGCATACAATCCGTAATACCATATTTACCGTAAAAATATTAACTTAAAAGGTCCCTGACTCCGCCTCTTAGGATTAGACATTTAGGGGCCAGTCAGGTTAATTTTCAAGCTCAGGAATAAAGAATACCACAGTCCTTAATAAGTAAAAAATAAATGCCTCAAAACTTGAAAAATGCTCAGGGACAGCAGAAGTACCCTGACAAACTCACTCTGTTTGAATCTTTTGAATCTCTTTTTCCAGTGTGTTTGGCAAATGAAATACCTTCTGTGTGTTCTGCATTGTGATGATTAAAATGTGTAAAGTAACCTAGAAAAGTTTAACGGGAAGAAAGCAGTTGTAACAGTAGGTGTGTGTGGAAATATGTTTCAAAACCTAATAAAAGCAATGGTCTCCACACATAATATCAAATAAGTTAACAAGTCATTGACCTTTTATAAAAATAATTTATAGTGTGAAACAAAGAAGGTGAAGGTTTTAAGGTTTTATGTGAAAATGTTGTAAACAAACGAAGATTAAGACAAATTATTTTGTTATAGCATTTCTGGCTAATGATTGACATTTACAGTGTAGTCAGTTCAGTCAGATAATAGAATGGAAGAGTCCATTCAGAGGGATGTGTGTCACACCAATCCACGATATATGTTTCATAATTTATCAATAATAATTAATGTCATCATCTGAGTTTTTAGTGTGTTATTGCAAAACCAAAATGTTTTAATTTCAGCAACAACTCAGTTAATTATTTGCCTTATTACACATGTCCTGACACTGATAACCTTGCCTTTCCATTTAGAACATGAATCAAGTAAAAAATAGACTGCCAACATATGTCTACTGTTCATCACACATAGTTTAGAGAAATATTTCCATAATCCATCAGCTATAACTGCTTTTTACCCACAATAATGAAATACGTCTGTTGCTCTGTCTAACAGGAAATAGTTTTACAAGGAGTGTACCTCTCTTCACAAAACTCATTATTTGGTGCTTTCTGTTTTCTGTCTGAGGGGCTGACAACAAAAGGACAGTTCTTTGCTTGAGGTGCACTGCCCAGCCTAGTTTGCTTAAATACCACTCACACAGATTGGTGCCCCGAGGGTTCAATGGTGGTAGGATTAGACATAACAATTAAGCAACGTCACTTTTTATAGCCTTAGATGCCTGTCTGGGGTTAAAGTCACATGACACTAGCCAACACTTAAACAAGAGAGAAAAGGAAAAAGGCGAGAGAGAGAGAACAAATCAAAACAGATCCAACTCCATGTTATGAAACAACGTGTTAAGACTAAAGTTTTTCCCACACACCCAGTTTCCTCCTAGAAACCTCTTTGTGTCCCTCTTTGTCATCTCATTAGTGTTTCTCTGTTAAACCTGTACAATCTGTCCTGTTATATATTTTTATTTCTGCTTGCATTGCCTACTGCTGAGATTTTATTCACACCAGGTAGACTTAATCAGTGGGTTGTGTTAAAGAGACCTGGAAGTGAATTGTTTTCAAAGCCAACCACCAACAGCAATGTGCCAACAGCTGACGTTTCAGATACTTGTTGTGAGATATTCTCAAAAGAAACCAAAGAGACCGATTTAGCTACTTTTAAGATGTGTTTACTATACTTCAACAGGCACTTGATAATTGAGAACTGATTAGACCTATTGTTACTTTGTACACAGCTATCTACAGGACCTCATATACTGTAGGAGGAATGTCCCTTCATCTGATATTTCTTTGCCCTTTCACATATTAGTACTTTTCCAAACATTTCCCAACTCATTTTGGACAGACTTTTCTCCCTCGCAGAACATTCTGTTTCACTTACCCTAACTGTGGGAGGGTAGGTCAGAGATGATTTGTTACAATCCACAAATGATGTCACACCTGGGACCAAAATTGGGATTTTGTACTATGAATTTATCAGAGAGGAATTTTGGCTATACATGACATGTCCCTTAAGAGAACAAATCTTACACACAACTGGAAAAAAGGAGGTGATTCTAAGATGTTTTGAATTACTGCTCTCAGTGACAGCAAGGGCTGCCCAGCATTTGCCTACCCCAAGGCTCCATTAGGCCTACAGCAGCCAATCAGAGCATGGTTTAACTTACATAAAAACACTGCCCACATAGCATAGCATGTTATTACACAGGAATTGAATAACGTACAAACTGACTAAACGCTGCCTTCTTCATAATTCTGGCTCAATAATGCACATCTCACACACAATTTGGCTGTAAATACGTTGTTTTAATCCCAGTTGTTGTATTAAATGCCTCAATAAACACGTATGTACTATATTGTAGAATGTAATTCAATATAATTTTGGCTACACAATTATGGTACAATTGCATTATGGGCAGACCAATACAGTTGTACCTACCAGTATACAACTGAAGTTGTTTGCTCCAATCCTGAATAGCAATCACATTCACATGAGAATATATCTGGCCAGGCCAAGTTATGCCTTTGGAGAACACCACTAGTGGTGCAGACCAATCTGCATGCTACGAGGAACTACTATGGGTGATGGTGATGGACAGATTATCCTGGCAAGTATTTTTTTAAACCCTTCCGAACAGTTTCTAGGGATGACTTTGCAAATGGTTCTGTGTAACAAACCATGCTGGCAGAGTCAGGTTACCATGTGCTTTCAATTCAAACCCAAGAACAATGCTGTACAACTCTGTTTTTCGTTTTTTTTTAAAAGAGGAATGTTGGAACTAAGAGGTAAAACATTGATTCTGTTCGGTTGCATTTTTACACCTACATATGGAACTACCCTGCAAAAAAATGGGAAGGTTTAATATACGCAGTGACAATAGACTACTGTAATTTTTCATCTGAACCACTTTCTACCTTACATGTACTGCTGTGCTGCATGTATGAAAAGTTAACATATTCGCCGATTATGTCTTAATTTATATAGCCTACTCTGTTAACGTGGTATAGGCAAGTTTATTTGCTAACATTACTATCCCCAGATCAGATACTTATCCCTTAAACTTCTTTGCGTCATTAGTGCAGTCAAAAGAATGATTTACAGTGTGACTGCATTTTGAGTTGATACTATAGCTCTGAAACTACTGTGGCAGAGCAAACCTTTACTGCTTATTTCACCTTTAACAATCCCATAATTTAGGTTCCTTGCGAACAGCTGCTTCATGAGACCATTCTGATCTTGCGAGCTCCAGTTTCATTTTGCCACAAGAATCAGTCTGGAACCCCTCAATTCAAAAGTGTTTCTCATAAAGGCAATACTAATACATTTCAATCCGAATTCCTTACACACGATTGGACTATCTATTGGACTACCTTTATCTCAACCGATCAGTAAGATTAAAATCAGCCAGAGCACCGGTGGAGACCAAAAGATCACAAGATAATTTTCATTCAAGAAACAGTCAGATAAGCATATAATACTTTATATTTTCTTTTGTTATAGTAATTGATTGTACTATTACAAGTCACACAAATAGCAATAGCTGATAATTAGTTATTATTTGACATCCTAGAATGTTTCCATTAAAAGTTAGAGGAATTAATTTGCACAGGAAAAGTTAAATAATAGCCCAGAGTAGCACACTATAATTTATACTTACAGATTCTGCAGTCATCCCATAATATAAGTATATGCAGCATCTGCAGCTGTGAATTCCTTACAAAATAAATACACTTTCTCCTCCATAACAGACAGTTTCAGACAAACATATTACTATAATCACATTATTTGTTTGTAATGCATCCTAAATGTAACACATTATAGTTACTAATCAAACAATTATGTACTTGCAATTGAACCTTGTTTCCTCCAATTGTGCTCTTTAGGCTGGTTTTAATCAACTTTGCTTTGTTGTATAGTTGTATTATTTTTATTAAAGAGCAAAAAAAAGCTCTTGTGTATATCTCCTTATTAGGAAAGGTGCTAATATGAAAGCAAACTAAGCATATGTAAGGTTTAATATTATATTGTTAACTGGCAATTATATGTCAATGTTTTCCAGTTTTTTATTTTTTATTTTTTTTAGGTTTGCAACTGCAGTAATTACTTCCATGGTATTGTCCTCAATGGTTTAGCAACTGATCAAGAAACATTTAAAGAATTCTATAAAGACAGACAAATACTTAATATACATAAATAATTGTATGCAAATTACATCTAATCACTTTTTTTAACATTTTCATATATTCTGGCTGTCACTCGTTTGGACCTCAAAATGTTTCATACACAAAAAGTAACATTTAAAAGTTGAATTTAACATCTATCTCCCAAATCATAAATGTTTGAACAATGACCTACATATTTGTTTTCACTTACAAGAAGGTTACAAGAAGTAAAGTAGCCTATAAACCATTAATTTATAATCGTTAGGCTGTCAAAATCACATTAGAATATGTAGTTTTGCGTATTATCTCCATAATAAGGCAAACCAATATAATATGGCATAGTTATATTTATTTAAACATAAACATGTATTTTAAAAGCTCTAATAAACAAAATAATGTAGGCTTACTATATACTGTAGTTATGTGGTGTAAGGCAGTTATGACGGACCTAGGGGCAGGCTATTGTGAATGGCCCTATATGGCAGAGTGGTCCAAAAAATATTGTAAATTCTGTTATATAATAGAATTGTAATGTCAATTTTATTGATTTATAAATAAATGAAGGTCAAAATTGAATTAACAAGCCAATAATTAAACAACAGTCGTGTGGTAATGAAGGATCCAAAGTTCCAGTGGAATCTTTTTTTTATATATATATATATGACAGTTACTTTGTTAATCAATAACCAAGTCTAATTCCTATTTGCATACAGTATGATAGCTGGCATTGCCAAATTATCTTGAGTGAAACAAAGAAACCTGGCCATAACGTATACATATAAAGTCATACTCCAAATTACTAAAATCAATTGAAGAATTTCTTATCCAATTTGAAATTAAATGTGTTTTTATCTAACTTCTGAGAAGCAGTCGTATAGAGTAGACGGCGTCTAGTGTGTAAACAAAAAAGTTTATAAAAGACATGAAGGTGACCACCAACAGTTTATCCCACCCACACGGGTGGCCACAGTTGTTTGGCCTCCCATTGTTCCTGAAGCTGTATAGGGGCCAGAGCACCATTGTCGTCAAGTACATTGCTGCCGCCAGGATGTTGTAGACCGTGACCACCTTATCGAAGGGGAAGGGGAATAACGACAGCAGCTGACCAATGGTGAGCAGGATGATGAGGAGGGCAAAGGTGAAGCACATGGCGTACACGGCCACGCACCACTTCAGAGCCGGGAAGTCCAAGTACAGGTCCAGGGAGGTGAAGATAATGCAGGCTACGAAGGTCTCCAGGATCTTCAGCAGACCCGGTATTGTGGACAGGAAGCCGCTGATCTGTCCGCGGGGTTGCAGCCGAGTCAGGGCCACCTCGCCGACATAAACGGCCAAAGTCACCCAGGACACCACCGTGGCGCCGATCTGGCGGTAGCAGTTCTTGCAGGCGAAGAAACTGGGATATATGACGGCGGCGGCAAGGCTCATGAGGGCGGCCAGCATGGCGAAGGCGGTGGTGAAGTCTTCCCAGGAGATGGGCAGCTTGGCGCTGAGCGTGGTGAACTCCAGGGCGAGGATGAGCGCGGTGAAGAAGCAGCAGAAGCACCAGGTGAACATGCACCAGGCCCAGTATGTGGACGGCATGGCTCCCACAGAAGCCACCAGGCTGAAGGACAGGCAGGTGAGGACGGTCGCCGCCATGCGCAGGATGCCCACCGGGTGGGTGAGCGCCCGCACGTCCACGCTCATCGCGGGGCTAACTGGGCTCCTGTCGACAAACTAAGCCGTCTTCTCCTGCCTCTCAAAGTATGGCCGACCGGTGTGCTTCTGTTGTGTGGTTGAGGAGGTTGAGTTTCGTTCAGGCCTCCGTCAATAACAAACACACGCTTGTGTCACGTCACTGTGCGTGGCATCCGTCAACGCTTCACCCTCTCCTCCCTCCTCCCCTTCCAATTGGTGGAGCACATGCCTCGGTCCTGCACCTCCGTGACCCGGTGCTTTTCAGGTGGGAAGCTATCGGAGAACCTCTTGGGAGACTGGAGCATGAAGAAGTGTGTTTAGTGAGGGGACGTGTCTGTATCATCTTATCTGCCATTTATGATTGCCATTTCTTTCCCCTGATTGGACACTGTTTGGCTCTTATCACAGCGCTCAACACACACACACACACACACACTACCACACACTGGACTCTTGTCCTCTGTGCAAGCATCATTCAAATGTTAATCTCTCTTCGGTGTGTGGGTTGGTAGGGCCCCTCCCAGAGAAAACAACTGCTCTCCTCTCCTCACATTCAGGCGATTCTTGGATTTTGGAATGGACAATGAAAAAGCAAGACTCCCCTCAGATGACAGGTATATCTGAGGGAGTTTATGTTGCTGATAAGAAAAACGAATACTGATTAACATTTATATGGTGAAATGGAAAGAAAATAATCATGATGCTAATAGAATGGAATATCCATAACATAGTAATATACTGAACTACCTCAAATAAGCAAACAATGTTGCAAATAAGTTAATGCAATGCATTCTCGATATTCCTCTGGTTTTCAGGAAAACAATCATTGACACTATAACACATTTTTCTCTTGTCGTCTTCTCTTAATTCTATTTAGTTTTTGATAAGGTATCTGGATGATTTCAACATCAACGTCAGTTACTTTCAGTTCTGAGGTGCTGCAGCCATGACCAACCATGAGTACTGTATGCCTTACAGTGTATTGTGAACCTTTACGCACCTCATAAGGTATTCCTTTCTAACTGATATGAACACACAGACACACCTATATAAACAAAAGGAGAACTTGCCTCCCACCTCATGCTGTAAGGTCATTACACAAGGTGTTTTCAGGGATCTACAGTATTATTAACCAACAAGGCGATGTAGGGACCAGCCTAGGCTACACCACTTTGTTGCTTAATACATACTGTACAAAGCAGCTTCAGTCTTTCAGACCAGTTGATATTTATACTGGCTTATGCTAAATTGATTTACTGTATATGTATCAAATGATTATGCTATGGCATTTGTTGTCATTGTTATTATCAGAAAACACAGCTGCCTCATAACAAAATGTAATTTCATACCGTAATGTAGTTAAATTGATAGAAAATGTAAAATAAGATGAACAAAGACAAAAGAGACAAATTGAGCCATTGAAATCTTTTGTGAAATCTCTTTAGAGAATGTGTGACAAAAGCAACAACAAATCATTACACACCCTGTATCAATGTGAATGTGCACCTGAACATTAAAGAAAAGAGATTTTCAAGTGTTTGTTTACAAGTGTTTACAAGGCAAGTTTACAAAACATTATAGATTAGGACATTGTGTGATTTATGGAGAGATGAAGAAGACCAATCTTACAGAGTAAACGGTGTCCACAATGTACGCAATGAGATTAACACAGGTCATGAAAGACACCACCACTAGATTGTTCCATAGGCAATTCGAACAATTGTTTGGTCTCGGATTGTTCTGGAAGCTGTATAATGGCCAGACGACCACGGCTGTCATGTACATCAGCACAGCTAGCACATTGCAAAAGGTCAGAACCTTATCGAAGGGTGCAGGAAAGAGAGCCAACAGGCGGCAAATTGTGAAGAGGATGATAACAAGGGCGAAAATGAAGCATATGCAATAGACGGCAACACACCACTGGAGCCCTGCGTATTTGGAGTATTGGTCGTAGTTCAGGCATATGAAGATGATGCAGGCCACAAAGGCCTCCAGAACTTTCAGAAGACCCGGGACGGTGGACAGGAAGCCACTTATCTCACCGGGCTTGGCACGAGTCAGCCCAACCTCTATGGCATACAGGATGAAGGCCAGGCAGGAAGTCACGGTGGCACCAATCTGCTTGCTACACTTAGAACAGGTGTAGTAGGTGGGGTAGATGATGGAAGCAGCTAGCAGCTGGTTAAACGAAAATTAAACAGTTATTGAAATATCCTGTTAATATACAAAACTTTTTATAACGTGTTTGATGATTTTATAAATATTTTCAACATTTCTTCTGGATGCATAGTGTTTCAATTTCGAATATTTAAATACAGTGACCTGAGGAAAATGTCATCCTAAACATCAGCATGCGGACAGTATATCCAAGTAAGGATCATGTATATCCAAGTCATTTACTGTATGACTTTATTAGAAATCAACTTTAATAACATGATCTCCCTTGATTGTAAACCAAACCCAACTGTTCCTGATTTGACACCTTCTATTATGTAGCACTTGAAATGCAATACATCTGGAAACCATTTAGTATAAATATAAATAATAAATTGTGTTTCTTACTGGGTGGGGGAAAGACATCAAACATACACAGCAACACATTAAAACCATAGCAACCACTATCCTTTACCCAATTAGCCCCTAGGTTAGAAACATGCCCTACCATCAGGGTCGCCAGCATGGAGAAGGCAGAGGTGAAGTCATCCCAGGAGATGGGCAGCTTCGTGTGAAGGGCTGTGAACTCCAGGAATAGTATCACAACGGTCAGACAAAAGCAGAAACACCAGGTGAACATACACCAGGTCCAGAAGGAGTCCGTCTTGTGGCCCACTGAAGCCACCAGGCTGAAGGAGATACAAGTGAAGACCATCTCCAGCATTCGCACGATGCCCACAGGCACCGTCAGTGTCCGGAAGTCCAGGGTCACCATGGCGATGGTCCAGTGACACAGTACAGTTGTGTCTCTTTCAACCTAAAATCTTTCAATTATTCGTCACCACAGTCTTTTCTCTTCCTCAGGCCTGGTCAAACGTTGCCTTATAACAGTTCTTTTTTGTGTTTTGGTTCTCTAAATATAAAATAAGTTATTTGTATCAGTTTTTAATGTATTCTTTGCCTGTCCTATTCCTCCAGCGGCCATCAACGCGCTACACATACTGTTTGTGAAGGGCTTGTCCCGTGTTTGATATGTCTGTTGCTCAGTTCTGTTTGCTTATCAGTGAGGCATGGTCAATAAAGGAAGTCATATCCACCAGTTGTGTCACAGGAAGCATTTTGAATGGCACAATGGCAGGGCAGGCTCCAGCTTCATACCAGGTATTGTGGCTCACCAGTAGGGTTTGTGGCTCACCTGTGGTGTTGGCTAACTTCAGAGGTCCTTGAGTCAGAGCCCAGCCCACAAGACCCAATTTGTCAAACTAGTACAGTATATAAAGTGGAGTTCAAGCAGGCTTATTTAACATATTCAAACATTAATATACTTGCGAGCTCTTACTGCCACCCCATCTTGACACCCACGTTGAAAGGTGGGATCAGCGACTATAAGCTAATACACCTTTTACCTCCTCACACTGCCTGTCCATTGTGTGCGGCCTGAAAAAAGAATCTGGTATTTCCGCACAGCCCTGGTCTGCCCTGGGCATTGTGCATATTGGAGTGGTAACATTCTTCCCCTGCAGATTGCACAGTAGCTACAACTGCACCACCATTAAACACACTAACCACACTGTGAGACTTACAGTATCTCTGCACAATAATTTAGCTGTGCCCTTCTGAATTGCAAACTAAATTATTTTGCTTTGCATGTCGGGAATTTAACAATATAAAGTTACCTGTGGTATACAAATTAGAAATACAGACACAAACACAGTATAGTAGTGGGCTGTGCCCAAAACACTTCTTCCCTTTTCCAGAACATCGCATGACTGAAAAGAAGGAAAGTGAACATGTATATCAATATAAACACCTAATATTTCCCTCGTTCCTGTCCTGTACTGCAGTAGCCTCCAACACCAGAGGTGGTCATGCTTTCATTTCTTTTTCTGTTTTTTCATTGCATAATGCAAATAGTGTTGGATTCTCGTAGATACCTTTATGCTAACATTGGCCTTCAAGATGTTCATTCATATCATTGTATTACAACCATTTGCATCAAGTCAGTTGTCTGAAGATGATCCAGGTTGTACCAGCTTCCCATCTCTTGATGACAAACTTCACATTCTGGTGTGTGTCATACCTGCTGATGCAGCTGCTGAGATGGATGCTGATGTCATAATGAAGATGATGGAATCAGATTAGCAGCCAGTAACTTAGGTATGAGCAAACATCAGTTACAGTGCTGTATGTTTTATTGTTTAATTTGCTGCATTTACACAATACCAGGGCTTTCCTATTGTTCTGTACCATAGTGCTGCAATAGTTGTAAAACATTGTACAGTATGTTATTTTACTCATACTGAAGCATGATCAGTAGACTGAGCAGGTTTCTGTTGCAAAAGTATTTATTTTGTAATGCAAGGGCATTCCCAGCAGCATAATGCTGCGCATAGTGCATTTAAATAAGAGGGGATTGAAATATTTGTCACATATCCCACTAGATTGATTATATACATCACTGTAATGTTTCTAGATGTATTCGAATCACATTTAATGTAGGCAAATTTTTGTCTCAAACATGGCACAGAATATGTGAATTGTGTTTTCAATGTGGAACTAACAAATACTCATAATATGGATCCCGTGTACAACTCTGGCCTGGACAGGTTGAATGTGCTCCATATGATATTCTAAACATGAATATATCAGTAACAACACTTCCGTTATGAATATAACGTGATTTATGGATACTTAAATAAACCTGATATGAGGAAAGAAAGAAGGAAGATCTGCCAATTCCCCCATCCGACAGACAGATGAAAAAAAGCAAGAGATGGTAACAGTTCCCTGGTTAGTGTCAAGTGTAGGCTACCTGGCTTTAAAAGTAAAGTAACGTTTGGAAAGTTATAGTAGTGGCCTCTCCTGGCAGATGACACAGTACAACTGCACCACCTTGGGGATAAAACACTACACTACTACCTTTGATTGGCCATTAGGGGGCCCTGAATTATTATTAAGAGACTTTCAAATAAAATAGCTGTGCAATTCTGAACTAAAAATACAATTTATTTTAGTTTTACATTTCGATTGTGGGAAACATAATACATTGTTACATTATCTACTGTAAACAATGCGTTTATTTACTAAAATATAATATTCCTTTTTACAGGTTATACAATCCTGAACTAAAAAGCAAATAATTTTGCTTTGCCTGTGGGCATTTTAACAATATACAGTATACTGTAATACAAGTTGGGACCTGTGACAAGGGTGAAATACAGGAACAAACACAGTACTTACACACTACAATTGTTGACATGACTGAACTCACATGACTGAAATGCCATGGACAGTACTGGAACAAAACGTTAACACTGATTTATGTGTTTTTCAATTGGCATTGCTGAGTGTATTTATTTATTTATTAATTAATTATTTCTTTATGCATTTATGTCGTTTTTTGTGCCTTTTACCCTTCTTGTTGTCCTTGTGTTTCAAACACACACCTTGTTGTGCCAGCAGCTAGTGCACATCATATGTGTGAGTAAGCTGTAGAATTAGGTTTAACGCCTTCTATCTGCCACAAAGAGCTAGTGATTTGACCCAGAGGACATTACGAGGGTTAAGCGCAGGGGCTCAGGGGAAGGATGCCCCGGGAGCAGGGAAGTTTGCCACCTCGGCAGGTGGCCAACAGCAACGACGGGATGCAGAGCGGCGCAGCATGTCACCAGATCTGCAGTGCCGGCTGAAGCTGATGGGGCCACAGAGCGCGGACGCAGAACCAGCTTGCTGTAGAATGTCTGTTTGCGTGCTTTCACTTTGCTCATGAGCTGATCCATTTCCTCTGAAGATAAGCTGTTTGTTTGTCTTACTACTTGTCATGACAACATCAATCCGCTAAGGTGCATGCACACATGGCTTTTAAATGGAATGGGAGACGACACTGATTGATTTATTGTAAGGTATACTTTATTGTCCCGCAGAGAAATATGTCGGCTCCATTGGCCTTTGCATCACAAACTTGTATTACAGTAAACAATATGTACAATACAAATCAATACACTCCAATATGTGTGCAGAAGATGACAAGCAATAAAAATAATAATAAATAATAAATATAAATATAATAATAAAATAATAATGTATTCTACCAGGAAAGAATACAAATAAAGAATTGAACGATGAATTGAATGTCACACAGTTACCTAAATAAATATGATCTTATATACTATACTAAGAGCTGTGTCGTGTTTTTTATACATTTTTCCAGCAGAAAAGGAAAAAATAAAAATGATGATGTTGGAGGCTATTGCAGATAGGATGCAGGAGGAGGTTGGAGACTAAATATTTCTATAATCACATTTGGTTTCACTTTCACTTTCTTTCTTTCAGTCATGTGGTTTCCAGAAAGTGGTGGTGGCCACAACCCAAAACCAATCAGTAATCTAGCCTAGCCCCAATGCATACTGTACTTTGCATTGCAGGAGAAATACAGACCCACTGTGCAGTAGTTATGGGCGTTGCTTACTAAAAAGTATTTTAATGACAATGTACGTGGCTGGTAAACGGCTGGTATCCTGATCTGCAAACTGTCCTGGAGTAGACACAGTAATAGCTGAGGTAAAAACTTTCTTTAATTTTCCTGCTGGGGAAAAATGCAATGACAGTTCTCAGAATCATTTATATTCATTTAAAATGGATTGAATCCTGTGTTGGAGTAGAGTGGTGTGGACCCAATTACGGGCGGGAGCAGACCTACTGTAGTTGCGGCTGGGACAAGAGCTATATAAGTCAAATTGATTTGACTTGACTTGAATCAAGTGTATTAACTGCTGAGATGTAATCCAGCATTTTTAATTGTTCAAAATGCGAGTTTAATAACCTCTCAGTGCTGTACTGTTAAAGTGGCAGAGATAAGGATGGTCAGATATACCCAGTATAAAAGTAGCAACACTTCAATTAATAGAACAGGAAAAAAAATCTGACCAAACAAAGGTATGGTCAGATACACAGCACAACATGATGCATTCTCCCCAGAGTTACAGTAAAGTCACTGCAAAATGGCTGCTTAAAGCCTACAGTAAGAGTCAATGCCTATGGTCAGCACCTAAGCCTGCCCACTGAGATTCTCCCATATAACCTGCTGACATTTGTCTTAAAGAGACCGATCAGTGCTGCAGACAGAAGTTACAGCAACAATGTGGCCTTGGAATTGGTTTAAATCACGTTCAAGTCAACCTACATCTACACCTTCTCCACCTTCTCCTACATGTAAGTAAAGGTCATCTTTACTAATGACTTTACTAATTTGAAGTGCTTGTTTTTGAGTTTTTCTGTGAAATAATTTCTGTCTTTATTACAATTGTTTTATCAGTTGAAGAACCATGGCGCACAATAAAATGGAAGTAAGTATTTGTAAAGAAAATAATAAAAGATGGGCTTTGAAAACAATTTATAATATAAAAATATACAGTACATAACATTATATGTGACAAAAATTAAAGTGAAACTGCAGCACAAAGTAATTTCAACCTCTTTATTACATTATATATATACATTTAGTTTCAACTAAACAAATTATTATCTTTGTTTAAACAGTAATAGAGCCGGGGAGCTGGAGTACATACAGAATTTCAGACCTTCAAGTGAAAAAGTCCAACATATCAGAATTCTGCTTCATGGGCCAGCTGGTAGTGGAAAATCAAGTTTCATTAATTCAGTCAACAATATTTTACAAGAAAGAATGACAAGTGGAGCACTCGCAGACGGAATTCGTGGTGGTGAAAGTTTCACCAAAAAGGTATGACAATTGTAATTTCAGTAATCTTTAATCATAATGTATACAGTAGTCAGCAGTCTAATGTATTCGAAAATGTTAAGTGATACTTGAACATGATATTACTAGAACTATTTTCTGTTCAATAGTACACAACTCACAAAATCAAAAAAGGAAACGCCCCAAACTATTTCCCCTTTGTCTTTAATGACACAATGGGCGTTGAAAAAATTACAAACCATGGGGTCAAAACAGAGGACATCACATTGGCTTTGAAAGGGCATGTGAAAGAAGGCTACAAGGTAAAACAACATGCAATCTGTTTTTTCTGAGGTACATTTTAATAGTAATGCATGAAACAGTTGCTTTTTTCCTTTAGTTTAATCCTTCAAGTCCATTGTCTGAAGAAGATCCATGCTACAACAGCCGCCCGACTCCTGATGACAAAGTTCACGTTCTGGTGTTTGTAGTTCCTGCTGATACCATTACTATGATGGATTCTGAGTACATGGTGAAAATGAGGGAAACAAGATTAGCAGCCAGTGACTTGGGTAAGAGCAAACATACTTTTTATATTTTCACACATTGTCTTGAGTCAATATTTGAACCCTCGTGATGTCCATACAATATCGTCCTGAACCACCAGATGGCGCCATCTGATTTTGTATGATTGTATGGTTCTTTTTATTGTCATTGCTGTGTGTATTTATTTATTTATTAATTATTTCTTTTGTTTGTTTTATTGTGCCTTATAGCCCTCTTGTTGTCCTTGGGTTTCAAACGCACACCTTGTTGTGCCAGCAGTGCACATCATATGTCTGTGTAAGCTGTAGAATTAGGTTTAGCACCTTCTATCTTTCACAAAGAGAGTGATATGGGTCAGTTTGAAACGGAGGACATCATGAGGGTTACGGAATCAATACTTTTACTTGAGTTTTTGGCTACTTTACCCACATACAGTATAGTTACTGTGAGTACACAGAGTGTACATTCACTGGACTGATCAGGTTTCTGTTGCAGGGATTCCACAAATGGCAATATTGACCAAAATTGATCTAGCCTGTCCTCTAGTGGGAGAAAACTTAAATTCTCTATACAAGAGCAAGTTACTGAAGAAAAAGGTGAGTTTTTTTTTTCCATGTATATTGTTCCCAATAGAAGGTGCCATGATCTTCTGACCTCTTATGACACAATTTAAAGCCTTTCAGTATTTTAAACTGGTCAACTAACATACTTCCTGTCTCAACATAGATGTTGGAGTTACATGAAAAGATAGGCATTACAATGGACTGCATCGTTCCTGTTAAAAATTACCATGAAGAAAATATCCTTCATGAGAACATGGATATTTTGATACTGCAAGCACTGAGAAAAATGCTTGACTTTGGAAATGACTTTACTGACAAATTAAATAATTAGGGTTAAACAAATACTGGCAAATACCAACAACAAACAACAAATACAATCATTTGGGTTTTTCAAGTTTGAATGAAAAATAGTTTGGTTTCCCTTTATTCTTTTTTTTCCATATACAAAAGTGAAACATTATGATCTAATTTGTTCACCTTGGACTGTAATACTGTAATATTGATCTTAATTTAGTCTGATAATGGTGTTGTGCTGAACAATATAGCCTATGTTACTGCATTACCTTTCAAAACATGTGAGTGGTCGCCTGTTTGCTACTGTAGCCCGCCTAGCCCATGTTTGTTTTTATTGTTATT
The DNA here is from genome assembly GCA_027564795.1 of Aphredoderus sayanus. NCBI lineage: Eukaryota > Metazoa > Chordata > Actinopteri > Percopsiformes > Aphredoderidae > Aphredoderus > Aphredoderus sayanus. The sequence goes on along the minus strand of JAODUG010008087.1, from coordinate 6,912 downwards.
GGATTACTTTGAATTTATTGTGATATATTCCTGTAACCTCCTATTTAGGTTTACTATATTCTAATTGCAGACTAGACAGTGTGTTCTCTGTCAATAGTATCACTTTATAATTTCAATAGTATCACTTTCTATAATATTTTATATAAGAATGACACTACAAAGTTAAAGTGAGAGCTACATGTTTTTATGTACTGTATGTTGCACATGTATCTTTGTATTTGATAAACTCCCTTGTTCATGCTTATTGCTGGAAATTAAATGGGGTAGGGTAGAGATCTCCATTGATTAATATATTCATCAAATTCAGATCTTACTTACAATATTTCTTTTCTAAATAATATACTGGCCCCTTCTTTCCCAGAGTTCATTGTTTCCAGTGTGATTTATTTAGAATTTTACTTAAAATGTGTAGTTACAGTACACATTCTGGATTGTTGATATTGATGAACTCAACCAAAACAAAAACACTTCAGTGGCATATGGGTGCACCTTCTAGAACTCTGCCCCTCCCATGTATTCATTATGATTTCTATTGGCAATAGAAATAAACTTGCATATGACAGAGACCGATACACAAAGCAAGATAGGGAACCGCAAGTGTGTAACAAACACAGTAGTTATGGTTATGGTGTTCCACATCTCTTCCATTAATTCACATGACTGAAAGGGGAAATGAAAGTGTTTTTGAGAAACAACTCATATTCCCCCTGCAGAAGCCGGAGAAGAGGAACGATTTCTCTTTAAGTTTATTTCTCATCTTTAAAAAATCACCCAGATGCAAGATATTTTAGTATTTTAATTTAAAAATAATTCCTGGTAAGATATACTATTAGACATGTCCATTACTCCCAACAGCAGGAAGTCAAAAGATTGATATGTCCAAATGTTTGTGCGTTTAGGTTGTATTGATTGGCTGAAACCTAAAACAATCATGACTGAAACAAGGATATTTAATTTTAACATTCTTTAACAGACTGTAAAAATTGGCCATTGGTGGAGCAAAGGCTCTGAGGATTGGGGAGATTACGGGTGGAAAAGGGAAGAGACAATCTTCTGGTGACATGCTGCGCCGTATTGTTTGGAGCAGGTGGTCAAATTATACACAGATCACATATAAACAACTTGAACAATTTGACTTTGTAAATCTGATTGAAATGATAAACATCTTAAGTCTAATTCAAAGATATTCATTGTTTAAACAGTAAATCCAATGAGATGGAGTGTGAATGTAAAATTTCAAACCTTCAAGTAATAACGTAAAACATGTGAGAATACTGCTTCATGATACTGGTTCATGGACCACCTGGTGGTGGAAAATCAAGTTTCATCAATTCAGTCAACAATATCTTTCAAGGAAGAATGACAAATAATGCACATGCAGATTCAAACAAAGCTAGTGAAAGTTACAGCAAAAAGGTACAAATAATGTAGAGGTGAGAGCCATCAGCTAGTCACCTGTCACAAAACACATCAGAGTTAATTAATGCCTAGTCCACACGTGCACTGATACATTTTCAAATGAGGATTTTCCTGCATTCAATGTGCAGAACATAACACGCAAGTCCAAACATGGAGCAACCTGATTGACCTGGCCAAACACAACCAATCAAAAGGCAACACACATTCATTGTGTCCAGCAAAAACTTCTCCCATGTGACAACACTCATTGCAGAATTAATCACCAGCTGGGTCACTGGGTCATTACAGTTTTTTAAAATTGCTAACACACTAAAATGACATGTATTGCACAATTGTTTAAACTCACACACAGAGAGCAAACCCTCTTCTCAAGTCTCCAAAAGTCTAAAGACATTTTCTGCTTTACACACTTTGTTAGGATTTTCGCTAGTGTGGCTGAACCCCAAGGCAGAAAAATATAGGACAATTGGAATAGGTAATAAAAAGTTTTACTGAATGTTATTGCTGCAAAAAATACTTCAATAGATAAGCAGACAGGTCGTAGGGCAGGCAGGAACGCAGACAAGCAGGTAAGCAAACTACTGGTGAGCAGGCAACAGGACAGGTGGATAAGAAGTCAAACCATTAGGAAAGTGAGCCAATAGTCCTTAAAGACATTCCGACTGGGAAACAGGTGTATCTTCAACTCTCTACTCAGACTGTATCTAGAGTATTTACAGTACTGTACTGTACCATATCACGTTACCGTATCATATGTATTGTACTGCAGGGTGGCTAATGCTCCTTTTCCAAAAAAAGTGGCAGTTTTGTGAAACATACTGTGATAACGTGTTGAGATGTTTCAGTACAGTGTATGGTACCTACAGTAAAGTTCAGTATACACAGTACTGTAAAAAAGAAGCAAACGACAACCATTTGTGGTGGAATGTTTCTACAGAATGGCTAGAAAATCTACTGGGGGTGGACTCCAACATGTGTTCACCTAACAGCTGGAACTTGCCATAGTGAACCTAATCAGAGCAAACAATGCAATCCGTCTCCACCAGCTACAATAACAAATACTTGCAGATAGGCAAGTATATCAACATATATAGAGTAAGCATTACCACTATCAGACGCATCTTGGTAAAGCATGACCATGAAGCAAATGTACAGGGTCCCATTTGAGAGGAACAGTGTCAGGGTCAAAGAACTGACATGAATATGCACAGGTAAGTGTTCCAGTCCTTTAAATGTACAATACATAATGGGTGCAGTCCAGTAACAGATGAATATGTACCACTGGATTAGTACCACATAGATAGATTTGGAAAGCTACGCAGGTACCTGTGTGGTGGGGTGGGTCGCTTCTGTATGTGTAGTAGTGTAGCTGTGTGCTTTGAGTAAAGCCATCCACAATATGTATTTTTTGTTACAGAGATTCTTGGACATGGATGGAGCTGCACAGCCGCATGAATGTATTTACATTGACGAGGCTGGATTCAACCTTGGCAAAAACAGACGACGGGACAGGGACGTAATATAATTGGCCAAAGGGCAATTGTGCACGTCCCTGGGCAGAATGGGGGAAATATCACATTGCTGCCATAAGTCTTCAAGGGCTACTGCACCATCATGCCAAACTGGGTCCCTATAATGCACAACACATTTCTAGATGCACTTCATGATGCAGTTGTACAGGCTGGACCACAGCAGCCCAGGTTTGTTGTTGTCTGGGTTAATGTTAGTTTCCATCAGCTGCTCTTGTCTAAAACTGGTTCACCACCCATGATCAATTTGAAGTTCTGTACATGCCTCATTACTTGCAATTTCTAAAGATCCTATAGAGGAATTTCTTTTTGCTTGGAAATGGTGGAAATATGACCTCCAACCACAGGGCATGTGGTTTTATGTCTCTTCTGCAGGCAATACAACAGACATGCAGAGACATTGAGGTGAGGTACAATGAACATGCACGTTAATCAGTAACCTATGTAATTATCTTTTACCACTAGATGGCATATGTGCTTAATCTTACTCACCATTTTACTGACAAGTGAAAGTGAAAGTGTAGACAAGACTGGTAAGTCTCCAACAGCAGGATCCGTTTGAAAAGCACATGTAAGATCTTTCTATATTTGTGTTAAATAGAATAGAAAATACTATGAAACTCACAGCACATTGTTTGAACGATTTTACAAATAACATTTTCAAATTGAATTCAATCCGTATAGTTCTACTCTACTGTTTATCAGTTCTTATCCTAATAGCCTATTGGCTACACACACAATGTTTTTATTGTTTTCTTTTTTTATTTATAACCGTTAATAGCAACAAGACGCAAGCAGGGGAGCACGCCACGGCCCAAGCGCAAATGGAGTTATAGGCTTCGAGCTAAGGTACACTTTTTTGATAATTTCCAAGGATATGTTAACCTGACATGCCAGATGGATTGTTTCACAGCGAAAATAAATTGAAGCTCGCGAGATCAGGATGGTCACGCGAGGCTAAGGATATGTGGCAGTGGCCGCACAATGGTGGCCAGCGGCGGTTGGTTATAAACATGTGTGGGGTCGATGGTATATAGAATAGAATAGAATAAAAGTTTATTGTCAAGTAGTTTTTACACAACAAGGAATTTGTGTGTTTTATGACCAACACCTCCAGGGAGGGAGGTGTTGGTCATAATCTTCCCTGCCCTCTTCAGAGTTCTGGAGGTATACAGTACCAGAAGAGATGGTAGATTGCCTCCAATCACCTTCTCCGCAGAGTGAATTATCTGCTGCACTTTGGTCCTATCTGAGGTAGTGGCAGCAGCATACCAGATGGTGATGGAAATAGTGAGGATGGACTCATTGATGGCGCTATAAAAACACACCAGCATTGTCTTTGGCAGTCTGACCTTCTTCAGCTGCCGCAGGAAGCACATCCTCTGCTGAGCTGTCTTTATTAAAGATGTGATGTTCTGCCCTGACTTGAGGTCCTGGGAGATGATGGTACCCAAGAAGCAGAAGCACTCCACCCATCCCACCATAAAATCGCCCATGGTTATGGGGGGGGGGGCTAAGGTCTTCCTGAAGTCGACTACCATCTCCACTGTTTTAAAGTGCATTTAGCTCCAGAAAATGTTGGTTACACCAGTTCACCAGGTGGTCGGTTTCCCACCTGTAGTCTGACTCATCCTCACCAGAGATGAGAGTGGTGTCATCTGCATACTTTAGGATCTTGACAGAGCAGCAGCTGTTGGTGTACAGTGAGAAAAGAGAGGGGAAGGTACACAGCCTTGAGGGGAGCCAGTGTTTAGGGCCCGAGAGTCAGAAACATATTTTCCCGGCGAAACGTACTGCCTCCTGTCAGTTAAGAAGTCTGTGATCCATTCGCAGGTGGACTCAGGAACACACAACTGGGAGAGCTTATCCCGCAGCAGAGCTGGAACCATAGTATTAGTAGTAAAACCGACAAATAGGATCCTGGCATAGGTACCTGCATAATCCAGATGCTGTAGGATATAGTGCAGGGCCAAATACACTGTCACACATTTCAACTTCACATATAGAGAGCCAAAATACGGCGCCACTATTGGCGTGCACATGCAGCAGCACAAGCATTACAAAATCTCACATTATAATATTTCTGCATGACTAATACTTTCATGTCGGCGGAAAAGCAAAGTAATTCTATCTTACCATAGTATTTCCTTTGTTTAGCCTAGCAACACGCTATTTTGTCTAAGCTTCCTAGACAAACTCAACACAGGGAACCCTACCGAATTTGACAGATTATATTTTTAGATTTTTAATTGTTGTTCAGTTAGACTCAGAGGGTCGAGCCCAAAACAAAATAGATTGTGACTTATTGCTGCTATAACCATCATTTACACTGTTTATGTTCAACAAGGAATTGTGAGCATGTGAAAGCAGGGTTAGTATCTGCTTTGGCTACGGCTCCAAGTGGCGCTGCAAGTCACTTTCCCTATGCTGCTGGTTTAGTTCGTATAGGTTCATGACTATACTGACGTTACAGCCATGAGCATCAAAAGAGAACATTGCTAATGTTTCAACTGGTAAATCGATCTAATTTAGGTAGGTTGTTAAATTGTGATCCTCTGCCTGAGGAGAAAATGGAGAGAAAGTGGAGAGCTCTGGCGAGCGTTCATCTGAATGCAGTAGGCTATGTGGAGCGCACAGCTCCACACAAAACTGTAATAACTTTAAAGCGGAAGCTGCAAATAAAAGGTGTCTGCAGCTGCGTTTATCTGGATCAAACATTCAAAAGTTGTAGCATACTACTGATCTGATGTGATTTATACGACTACAAGAGTGAGAGACGACCAGGCATCCCAATAAAGAACCAATATGCAGATTAAAAACAACAAATGTTGACAAGATTCATAGTACAAAAACAAGCCTTGGGCCATACTGAGCGAAACAGTTTAGAATCTAAAGAGGGTGAGAGTGCATTGGGGACATTTGTGCCGCTGTCTTGGAGAGGGCAGTGTATGTGTGTATGGGTAGTGTTTTGCATTGTCTAGATGCAGATTTATATTCCTTTAATTTCAAGAGGCGGATGGAAACAGTGCCCGAACAGCTGATCTACAGTACCTTAAAACAAAATTGAAAGCTTGGAACCAAACTGATCAAGCTGCAAAAAGACATACAGTACAGTAGTCCAACAGCCTTCACTGATTGCCAGTACCGCTGTAATAACTGCAACATGTTAACTGCAACATAATGTTAATGGTGATATAAGGTGATTGCGTTACTTTTACAGCCATGCAACATTTCACACTGTGCTCTGTGTATATTCCTGCTGCTCTGCATCACATGGGGTTATGCCGAGCTGTCATTTGTTCAGGCAGAAAGTGGGTGCACTTTTTTTTAATGCAATGTCCCAAAAAATATGGCATAATCATTCTCATGTACAAATGAGATCACACTTTTATTGAGATTAATCGTGCAGCCCTAGTGTGATGGGGGGATGGGCCTAGCTGGATCTGACTGATGGGCTTCACGGGGCTGGATGGTGGAGTGGTGGAGATATTTTACTTCAATGCTGTCTGTGATGTGAATGTACACTAACTAACTACATACCCTTATCTCACCTCTAGCAATGTCTGTGGTGTTAAAGTGGATGTTTACTTATTAACTGTATATCGGCATCTCATCTCTAGCAATGGGTGGTTCAAGCTCTTCACCTCCACGTCCACCAACTCCACCTCCATCTCCAACATGTAAGTGAAAACTTACTGTATGTGGGTAATTGAAGGAAATTAATGCTTCATTTGCATCAATACAGTTATTTCTGTGAATTAATTTGTTTTGTCATTCCTGCATTTTTGTTTTACACCAGTTAAACAGTCATGGCGGGAAATAACGTGGACGTGAGTAACTGCAAACCTACATGGCACTGCTAAAAAATTTATAATAGAACATGATGAATGTTAAGAAATATGTATGTATGACACTGAGCAACCTATATAACTGTGGTTAAGCTATACATAATGTACATGTATTG
>JAODUG010008078.1:13317-27122 GCA_027564795.1 Aphredoderus sayanus | reverse complement strand
CTCTCTCTCTCTCTCTCTCTCTCTCTCTCTCTCTCTCTCTCTCTCTCTCTCTCTCTCTCTCTCTCTCTCTCTGCCTTATAGCCTGTCATGAATTCAGACACTTGACAGTGTGAGGTGACCTCTCTCTGGAGGATGCCCATGCATCTGTGGATCTCATCTCAGGAGTGACAGGTACCCATGAAGAGGTGGGAGGTGGCCAAAAAGCTGCATCCAACAACAGCTTGCCTGTAGTGTCTTTGTACTCCCTCAATGATGTTCTACTCCTACAGTTAAATCTCCTTACACACTGTACAGTGCAGGAGAGAAGAGATTGGTTGACATTAGACCGGCACTGTGCTATTAGGATGTATTTATTGAAGATTGCTTGTCTATAGTTTCCCAAATGTCCTTGCAATTTAGTTCCCAAAGCAGCACGAGTTTGAACTCCCCCATTACATATAGGAAATCCTGTCTCTTGCCAGTGGATGACATTTTTATTCTCTGTATTCTGTTGGCCATAAGGCACATGCTGCATAAGAAATGATTCTCTCGTTATCGTCCTCCAGCTCTGGACAGATTCGGGACTAGCTCTCCACTAATTACTTTGTCCCAGATAGGTCAACTCCCTGACATTCGTGCTCACTGTGGAAACCCTTTATGAACTTCATGAACTCAGCTGTAGTATCCTAGTAACAGCAGTAATGGTAATAGTAGTTGTGTGTACTGTATGTTCGCCCACAATTCCCTTTATGAGTGTTGCAAATAACAGCTGTTATTGTTAGCAGCATTTAACCATTATCTTCAAAAAACCTTCTTCAGTTTTTCTGCATTTCTGTAGTTAGTACTCTTTTACTTGCTACCTGCTAGAGTGTTGTATAGAGTGGAATCCAATACAGGTGCTTTTAGCTGAGCAGTGATTCTGGTCGCAGTTACTTGGCTGGAGTAGGATATGATCTCCTTGGCCAGAGAGGAGCAGTCAAAAGGATTTGGGAAAATGCATGTACTGCTTCCATTAATACCATCTCTCTCTCTCTCTCTCTCGCTCTCTCCCTCTTTCTCTCTCTCGCTCTCTCCCTCTTTCTCTCTCTCTCTCTCTCTCTCTCTCTTTCTATCTATGTATCTATCTCTCTCAATAGACTGTCAGTTATTGTGAACTTAATATACTCTATCTCACTTATTAGAACTTATTTTTTGACTACTTTTTTTTTACAAAATTATTCTCAGGAAGATTAACTGTAGATGTATACAAAATACTACATGTGGAACCAATTGTGTATTTTCATTTTAGATTTCAGAAGGGTAATGAGAAAATGTGCAGTAATAGTATTACTGCACATTTACTGACATAGGTTCATGGGGGAACATTCCAGAATGTATTACAGTAATACATTATGGAATGATCCCCCATGAACCTATGTCAGTATGACATAGGTTCACTAAGTATCTGATGTTATGTTAGAGAATCATTATGCTATTAGCTTTTTACTTTGCTTAGCAGAATCATGAAGCATAGCTCAAATTTGAGTTTTATAAAACTATACAGAGATTGCACGTACTGTACAGCATGAATGTGTTCACCAACATGAGGCTGAAAACCTATGGCTACAGTATCCACACAGATGAGTTCCATATGGAAACAGAGCTGTAATGAGTGTGTGTGTGTGTGCACGGTGTGTGATTATGCAACAACAGATATGCGGATGCAAAACAAGACTAGATTACTGGGCTTGGTGCTGTGTGTGGCATTTTACTGCTGCACTTTTGTGTGTGTGTGTGTTGTTTTCGTTTGTTTACATGCAATTAAATGAGCATTTATTGTCCCTGAGGGCGTCTGCTTGGCAGCAGGGCAGCAGTGGCAGAGAGACAGACAGACAGACAGACAGACAGAGAGACAACGACCCACCCCTTAACTTAATTTTATATGCAATCATTAGCAGTGTTAACTAGAGGCATATGCGAGATTTTGTGAGTTCACTAATGTGAATGCAAAAGTATCTTGGGGTATTAACTGAGCTCAGAGCTCAGAGCATGTGTCCACTGGGAAACTGCCTTGTGTTGACCTCTTCATTTTCACACAGGCCTGTCGAGGGTCAGTGAGCCTTTGGAAGTGAGTGGGTTCAACTGAAGGTCTCCTTCAAGGCCATACTCTGCAGTGCTAATGTTCTGGAGAGATCTTTTTGAACATGTATTCATCTGTGTAATCAGGTTAGCAGGGTTCAGACTGACTGTCTGTAGCTGTTGGATTTTCATATAAAAACTGCAGAATACAGTTCTTCCATACTGTCTTTGATGTATTTATCTGGAACTCAAACTGTGGTGCTTTAGAAGATAGTCTGCAGAAGAAGAAAACCTAGCCACTTTTGAATCTGCATATGCAACTGGGAATATCACTGAGAGTTAGCCCATTTCACATCTCACAGTGCGCAAAATCACCATCTCCTTATAAGCTTTACATTCAACTCAGCAGTTCCTGTCCCAAGTGCTCCACAGCCAGGAGGAACGATACAAAGGGAAAGAGAGAACAAGAGAGAGAGAGAAAGAGAGATAGAGAGAGAGTGAGAAAGAGAGGCAATGTGTGTGTGTGTGTGTGTGTGTGTGAGAGAGAGAGACGGAGAAAATTTGAGAAAGTCAGCATTTCTGAAGGATGCTAGACAGAGGGTGACTGTTAATAAGACAATCACGCAATGCATATGCATCTTTGATTTAATGAGTTATACCCTTGGACTGTATGACTGAGCATACACAAAAGGGACTTTGCTGTTTGTACAGGTTGTCAAAAACCAATGTGCCAAAAGAGATTAGAGGTAGAGAAGCAAACGTTGAATATTCCAGAAGAAATTGAATGCCACTCATCAGAAACAAGCATATTTTTCCCCAGCTGGGGACACATTAGGTGACAGACAAACTCGAATTAGGGTGAGCATCCCCTTTTCTGTTTCTGCTTGTGTTTCAGCTCTTTCCAAAAACAATTTTCAGGCTTATAATTGGCTGATGTTGCTATTGTAACAAGACACAATGCATAGCCCTCTCGCCGCTATTATATCTATTAAAAAAGTATCATCCACAAAAAGAATAATTGGGGCCAACATAAGTGGCTGCAGAACAATGCAGGCAGCCTCAGCAAAGCATGGTATAGCCTTATATCTCTTGTTAAGAACCTTACAGTAAAAGTCAATACAATCTAGTTAGAACAAGAGCCATTCATCACAGCCGAACAAGTAATTTTGCCTTTTTACAACAGCTGAACCACATGCATGCCTTGATAATGACGCAGGCCACCGCTTATTTGTCTATATACTGTAGATCTGTCTTATTGTCTGTAAGGCCTACTTATTGTCTGTGCGCCATTTTGTCGGGCTGTCTGATTATGTATGTGTGTGTGTGTGTGTGTGTGTGTGAACGCAGCCTGTATAAACAAGGAGGGGTGAACTAAAGCATAGCTGGGGTTTTAAATAAACACTGGCTGCGGCTGTGAGTGGCGGGCATCCTTAACACACTCTAGCGCTAGGGAATACACACACTCACAGTAACACAAACATACACCCATAGTTGATGAGACTACTGACCAAAAGTCCTTGGTGCTGCATGGGCCTAACACAATGTTTATAATCCATATCCACTATCAGCCATCTGGCGCAGTGGTAATGTAATGTGCTGCTCACAACTTGTCATCCATGGGTGGCACTTGTACATTTAAAGGCCCATTGAGGATAGCAGGGGCCCGCCGGCAATCAAACCCAGCACTGTTCACCATGAATAGACAGTGCCCACCTTGATTTAAGTTGTGGCCTGCCTGCCAATGGCAGAATTGTGTTGATTTTCCACTTCTGGGGGATCACCACATCACAAAAAGTACCAGAAACAATATGTTGCTAAACCTGATGAACAGCAGACTAGACTACAATACTACCTGCACAACGCTCAGTGCTGGGTTTGGTTGGCATACTGTATACACGTGTCAGGTTCTGTATAAATTATTAAATCAATGAATTCCCTGTATTTTTCCTCTCGGGAATGAAAGGAGAGTGATATAAACTGACTCGTTTGTGTAGACAACTGGATGCCAAACAGTTCAGACCAAAACTTGGCAAAGTGAAATGGCATGCAGTTATTAATAGGATATACAAGAAATCTCTTACATAACACTTTTAAAGAATTGCAGTTGCGCACGCAATGCGTGGTATTCAAACATAAAGTGTATTGTAGCCTATATGTAAAATACAAATAACATTTAAACTTATTTGTGTGTGCGTTCGCGAGTGTGCGTGGCTCTCCACCAAGGCGTGCTGCAGTCCACTCCACGCCGTAGTTAAATTGCATGGACATTAGCGGGCGCACGGCACTCAGCTGCAAAAGCACCAGGCAAGAGTGAATTAGAAGCGGCATGGTTGTTCAGAACCACTTGAAGAACAACGGCGTGTGACCAAATCAGAAACCCTAGCCTATTACAAACAGTCTCACCGCTGCGCTGCCGCTAAGAACAGAGTGAAAGGTTTCTGGCCACACAGTTCGTTGTGTATTGTGTCTGTGGAGAGATCGGCGGGAATGGCTTCATCTCCGTGCGGCAACAGTAACTTTGATTCCGGGCTGGAAATCAAAACTCGCTCGGTGGAGCAAACGCTTATTCCTCTGGTATCGCAGGTAAGCTATTTAAACTTCTTCAACTGAAATGCCAAACAATACGTGTGGTTGTGTTTTGTGAGTATATTCTACGTTGCACCATCGTATAGGCTTCCATAACAATAGGCTATATTTAAAACCATGCACGTTTATAACTTTCAGCTTTGCCAAAGGAATACTGTTTAGGGGTTTGGTTACTTAGTTTATGCACAGTTTATTTACTTTCTATTGCTTAGTGCATGTTTCCACGTATGTCAACTTTGGCGACGTATGCCATGCCTGTAACTTCTTGTAGCAGTTACTACATAGGGACCAGCTTATTCTAATGTGTGCCCTCAGGCCAGGATAAAGCGATTCATTGCTGCTGGTGTTGTGATTGTTACTATTTTTGGTATAGATCATTTTAATGTGCTTGACTCTGAAATCTCCACAGAAAGCATAAAGGGGTTTTTGCCCTTAGAGTGGGACCCCACCCCCTTTAATTGGGACACTTTGAGGAACGTGTTTTGCTTTTCAAGTGTTTGAAAAGCTGAAAAACATTGAAACAAAAACACTTCGACAGTAATGAATTGTCTATTCACTGTTATTTACTGTCACAACTATAGAAACAGCAAATGTCTGGTATTTTTACCAATTAATTTAATTGGTAAATTAAATTAAATGAATTTACTTATTTTATATTGGACAGATGACATTCCCATTTTAGGAATAATTACAGAGAAATATTTTGAATTTATGACGCTTCTGTTTTCAAAGGACCATTGTTTTTTCCACTGGGCTGATATTCAGCCGGTCACATGGGATGGGAGGTGGGCTGTGTCACTTGAATAGGGAAGTGAGCTCCAGTTTTATAAATGCTAATTTCCTCTTGTTGCGCAGGAGGTTGCGGGTCAGAGACCTGTAAATGGTCTGTTGTTTCCATTCAGAAACAGTGGAAGCAAGAGGCACCTTGCCAGCGCATTAACAGGGTCTGGGTTACCACGGTGAAGAGGGGGTCTCGTCACTTTCTGTTGTCTCCCCCACCCCCCCGTGTGAATCAAGTCTGCCTCCTCCCTCCTGTTTTCCACAGCTCATTTGGAAGATATATCATTTCATGCTACTCAACGCATGACAATGTAATGGGTTGGGAGTGGCCCCTGTAGTGCATTCAGAATACTGTACTTCCATCTGTTGTCTAATTTGACAGAATAGCAAAATGTGAATGTTGATTTGTTTAAAGTGCTGTAAATGTGTTCATTTGATGATCTTTTATGACATGCGTACAGCACAAAATGTAAACAGTAAGCCATATAGTGTGTCACATACTGCGCAAAACCTCCTCTACATCTGACAAGCTCCACATCATCCTTATCTATTATCTTCTGCAAATGACTTTGAGCCAAGCTCCTGCCAGCTGTTGGCTCTATCCGTCTCTCTCTCTCTCTCTCTCTCTCTCTCTCTCTCTCTCTCTCTCTCTCTGTCTCTGTCTGTCTCTTTCTCTCTCTGGCTCACCCCAGCCTATAGCTTAGAGATGAGAGATAGCAAAGAAGTATGTGGGAGACTGGGAGTGTGCCTTAATGACATTCTGCATATACCGGTCACCACTCAAAGTATCCCTCAAGGACAAATGTTTTCTCAACTTTATCTGCTTCTCCTAGTGCGACGTCCCCATGGCAACAGAGCTGTGTGCGCGTGATACTGAAGGAATACTATTTGCTCTCACCATATGGAATATAGTTGTTATTGCTGTGTCGACACTGCGGGAACTAGTCCGTCGGACAGATTGATCCTGTTGTGCTGTCTTTTTGAAAAATAAAAGGAAGGCGCCTTGATTTGCATTTCCAAGATTATCCCCTGTGGTGGAAACCAGTGTTGTTGAGTGTCTGGCACCTCGCTCTACTCCTTCACCTAGAGGGCTCCTGGGGGCTAGTCATTCTCTGCCCCTCACCCCACACTTTCATAGACCGCTTTTATTTCAATACACGGAGGGCACCTTTACGAGATTGCGCGAGACTTCATTGTGGGGCTTTTCGCCATTGCGTTTGCGTTTGAGCCTGTGCGTGTGTGTGTGCAGGGTCATTAGATAACTATCAGGGAGGAAATGAAAGATCAGTGCCCGTGAGAAAAGTGCATGTTTGTGAAAGTTATTGTGTCCTATGCTCCATAACCACCGTCTCCTTTCCTCTCTTCTCCTGGGCTGTGCGATGTTCATCTCCTCAGGCCTCTGTTATCAGTTCTGCTCCTACCGGGCCTTAATTATAGGCCTGGGAGGCTCCTGGATATGGGCTGCACACATACACACACACAGATGCACCAACCCATATTATATTCACCCAGCCAGCAGATTGCAGAGCTCCCTGTATCCCTGTGTGTTCACCTGCATTATTGGTGCCTTGGTGTGAGTCTGTCTGGGCTGAGTGGCTGTCAATTGTAAGCCCTGCTAAGACGCTTTGTTTTTTATTGGTGTCTTAGACCTTTATTCTGTTTCTATACCTGCATCCTCTATCATTTAGACCACTTGTTCTGCCCACTAAACAGAAGAAAACTCTTTTATTCTAGCACTTGTATTATCCTAGCATTTTCCCAATCTGAATTCACCATTGTTTCTTAACTTCACCCTTTTCACCCATTCCCATATAAATAGAGGTGCAGTGTGAGGGGCATAGTGAGGGTAATGAATTGCTCTGGGGGTGGCCCATAGCATAATGGGCACTAGCACAGGGGGAGAAGCTAGAGCTGCATGAATGAGTGAGCTGCCGTAGATCCCACCTGTGATGTGGTCCCCAGACCGTTGGTAGGCAATTAGATGTAATCGCCTCCTCATCTGATTACTGTTTTGAAGCGGTGATTAGCGAGATAGTAGATCTGTTGGCTTTTCATAATTGAGGTGTGTTTTTTTAGTAAAAATTAAAACCACATCAGTCCTGTTTAGGCACGGCCGTGGTGGTCTTTGGTTTGACGAGCATGTGAGGGTGATGCTTAGAGGTGGAAGTGGAAGTAATACTCTTGTCTTTGATCAGATAGGGCGACAGCTAAGCGCCTGTGACTTACCAGACTTGTGATTACATAGTTGGGCTGGTCCTGTCATTTTTCCATGGGGGCTAAGCCCGGGGGGATACTGCTATAATTGGGTAGAGAAAATCCATTCTCTGTCCAAGTGTGTTAGTATTGAGATTGTTATGGTCGCCGAGGTTCTGCGCCACTTGCAGTTTTACCCTCTGAAGTGCTACAAAGTACCTTGAGTCAACAGCTTGAGCACTTTCTTGGTTCATTAGGCTCACAAACTATATTCAAAAGCATAAAATCCATAAGCAAAACCTCACTGGTAGGTTCGAGTGAATAAAATAAACTGCTCCATTAAAGTGTTCAGTAAACAAATCCAATCTGATGGCTCAATGTCGTTACCTCACCTGTACCAAAATGTTGGCAGTGTTGTATCAGTGAGACAGCACAGAGACGGCCTATTCCCTGCCAGGATTTTGAGGCCCAGTGGTGTGACATGACAAACGCCCCAGTAGTGAAGCTGTTCTTTATAGCCAGACAGAATGACATTACTATTGCCGCAAGCCTTAACAGATCGGCTTCCTCCAGCCCTATGCTCATAATGAAGACAAATGGCCCCCTATGGCTTCAGGGTGTAACCGCGACATTAATAAACGCGTGCCCGCCTAACCCAGTATTTTGATCAATGCAGATGAGTGTGGTGGAGGAGGAACTGCTGTCCTGTCCTGTCCTGTCCTGTGTTTCTATTCTGTCACAGTATGTCTCACGCTCTTCCCGCAGGATGGGTTTTATGCAGACAACCGGGTATTTCGGTGTGTGGTTGCTTGTGAGTCTTGTGGCTCTGTAAGCCTGGCCATTGTGATGTGTTGCCCTACTAGTCCCACGGAGACCTGAACCCGCTCAATATGTGATAACAGATTTTCACACTCCACTTCAGATACATAGGGGTGTTTGAGGACACCATTTTCCCTCAACCTCGGTTTAACCTTCCTGTTGTCCTTATTATATCGTATTGTGCCACCAGATGGCACTGCCTGATTGTGTCTGATTGTATAAAGCTCTTTATTGCCAGTGCTGTGTGTATTGTTTTCTTTATTTATTATTTATTTGGGTAATGTAATAAAGATAACATAGTAGAGTTGACAAATGACACTGATTACATTTACAAATGACACTAAAACATTTAATTTTTTCAATTATACATTTTTTATTCATTCATGACATTGATCCATGAGTGATAATTTATGGTTAGTAACCTTTGAGGAGAGAAGCACTACATCTAGAGTACATCTAAAGCACTACATGTAGTCAGATTAACACAAGTCACAAGCCTGCATGGTTTATTGAGGGAATGAGTATCTAAAACAAGCCCTTGCTCGGTTGTACCCAGGATAGGGGAAAGGTCAGGAACCCACTGTCATCAAATGGGGTATGCATGGAACTTGACCTCTGCTTTCAATGGAGTCATCACAAATCGCTGTTCCTTTTAAGTGATGTTTATAAGCTTCTGACTCAGATGTTGATTTTCTGACCTCAGCTAATACTTTCCTACAAAACATAAATGTGTGCACGTGTGCATTGGATGTGTGTGTGTGTGTGTGTGCGTTCCTTGTTCCTTTAAATAACCTGGCATAGACGATCAGTCAAACTCCTAACATAGGGAACTGCAGAGTTATTTTAGTGGTGCAGAGGTTTTCTCACCCCTGCCATCTAAGTTATCTGAAACCTGTGGTTGATAGAGATAACCACAATTAATTGTCTGCCGCAGCACTAGAAGGTTCCCTGTGGCCCTCCAGCCATGGGGAAACGGTTGATAACGTATTGATTAATCATCCCACGTTCCCAACGTGTTATAAAAGTACCTATTTTGCAAACTGTGTCAAGTGGAAAACATTTCATGGGCTAAGTTTCTCAAACAACACTATCCACTATCTATCCCATGACATTCAGCAAATGTTATTACAAACTAAAATTGTCCTATCAGCTGAAAGAGGAGCTTTGAGGAAGCAGCAGTGTTTGCCATTGTGAAGACGACATTTCCCATAATCCTCTTCACCGCTAATCTCCGGAGTGGAGGGTGTTTCTAGAGTCTAGGCTTAGGCAGTTCAGTAGCAACATAAGCAGTTTTGCATGATGTATATTAGTGAGGTAATGTAACAATAACTTTTTGTTCTTTATGCTGTAAATCTGTTCTTGACCGGAAACCATTTGTAATTTTTGAACGACTAATTATCTTTTCTTTAAGTCGTTTACATAGAGGCATCACAAAAACTTTACATATCACTTTGCAAAAACGGAAAACCTAGAAACAAATATTAGAACATGAATGCTGTGTGGATACCAGGCCCAAGTGATCTGCCATCTCCTCTGTTTATATTCTTGGTCTTTTCCTCTTCCATCCAAGATGGAGGTCCATTCCTCCTAAGCCTAGGCAGAGGACTATCATCCTAGATTTCTCTGTCCCTATCATGTTGCTGCCTTACCCACTCCCGGATATTATTTTTGCCCTTGCTTTAAGGTGGTGATATGTGTAATATGTGTCTGCTTACAGGAAGAGATCTCTATCGTTACCGCAGTGGAGGGTAATGTAGAATCAAACTTTGCACTGATTTCCACCCACTGAAAAGCAGTTATTTAAATAGATGCATGATAACAAAGAATATGCCAACATATCTGTATTTGTCTTTATTGTTTATTTTTATAAAGGGCCAATGTACATTAATACACATTCAAACAAATGTAAATATTCAAGTTAGCCAAAGGATAGTTTTCATTGGAAGTCCCTTTGTCTGATGTTATTAGGCATCTTATGTTGTGTAATAATATACAAGGTGGAGTAGACACACACTGCAAATGCCCGCAAATTTACATTTTGTAGACATTTGCTGAATATGGAAACACCAACATAGCCCACAAGGTACAGTAACAGGCGCTTACCTTGGAAATAACTAAGTTACAAATGAGTATGCACCAAACCCTGGGACAGATAAATAACTGGAGGAACACAAGTGTCTAAAGTAGTAGCTTATATGCTTTCAGGGAGGATGGATATGAGTACGGGGGCAACAGCCCACTTACAGCAATTATCTAAGTACTCTTCTGCCCCTCTTACTCCCCCCCGTGTTGCCAGATAAATCAGCTAACATATCTTCCTCTGCTGCCTAGACAACAGCAAGCAAACATAACAGCCTTTGGCAGGCGTCTATTAATTTCTCGTTACTTCATGGACCCAGTGAATTGATATTGCCAGACATGAACTAGGGCAGTTGAAATGACACAGGCCTTAGACAACAACAACAATGGTCTACCTATATCCAAGTCCCTTGTTATGAGGCCTTAAGACTATATGTCTTCTTTGGAGTGTTGCCACACAATTTTTTAAAGGTACAAGAAGATACAACGTTGTGAGCTTGGGAGTAAGTGCCATTTGGGTGCGAGTGGGCCTAACCAAACCGTGAGCTTCAAACCGAAATGCAAAATAATAATGCTGGTTTTAACCACAAGGGTAATTGTGGACACAATTCCTATAGCTAACACACTTTAGAGCATGAGGTGGAAGTTCATTTTAGGCGCACTTAAGAGTTTTAATGCTCTTGGGATTTTCCCCTGCAAGATGTTTGGGTGCCCGCGAGAGAGCAAGAGAATGCCCCTCTCCCTTCCACCACCATGCTAACTGTACAACAGAGGAAACCTTCCAGCCTTATGTGTTAATTGCTTTCTTGAGGCACCTTTGAACTTCTTCCCCTTGATAATGAATTCTTCTATAGAGAGGAAGGTTTTACGTGACCGAACAAAGCTAGTGTGAAGGACAACGCAGAGTATTAATCGTATTATTTTCTTATTATGAATATTCCCCCACCTTGTGTTTCCAGGCGAACCCATTGTCTAGCGGTTAGCTTCTTGGTATGGCTCCATGGGTAATGGGATCCATTGCCCTAGGGGCTGGTTCACCTTTGACGTTTTTGCTAAAGCTTCAGTGTTCAGCTGGGAATACAGTACGTCAATGAGCTGAACAGATATCGGAGGTGTTGGTTTTATGATGGTGCGTTGTGAGAATATATCACAAGTTAATAAGGCACAACACCTTGTTTGCATGACTTTCTGTCCTATTTCTGCCGTCATGTTGCACGCCTCCCTCTTTAGTCTTTTCCCCTCTCTCTCTATCTCTTGTTTTCACTTTCGCTCACTCTCTTCTCGTCTCTCTCTGCCTCTCCTGAGAGCTCAGTGTCCCCGTCTCAACCCATTAATTATGCAGCCCATTGAAAACCTAGCCAGTGGGTACAGGTAGCACCCAGAGCTAAAAGCCTAGCCTGTCCACATCTCTCAGGATCCTACCATTTCTTCCTCCCCTCTTATGCTGTAAAGTAAGACATAATGCCATCCCATTCTGAAGAATGGGGGCACAGTCTGTTGTTAAAGGATTTTTCTGAAAAGTCAATGCCATCTTAAAACTCAATTGTAAAAAGGCAGTATCTTGGACATTTTTAATCCAGCTAGAATCTACAGACTGAATTCTGATTGTAAGGACATACTTTGTTTTGGTGAAAAAAACAAAAAAAAACATTCACTGTGATTGCATAGTGTACAGGACGGACATGTATGGAAAAATGGCCTCCTACATTTGACATTTCAAAACAAACCTACGCAGTCCGAGGAGCTGTGGGCAGAGAGACCAACTGCATGAGTCCACTTGAAAATGTTCCAGCATTTAGACTGGTCCACGCTTCCTGTGGTGTTAACTTCCAAAACTTCCTTCTGAGTGTAATTAGTTCCATCAATCATGTCTCAACTCTGGGGCCTCTTGTTTGGGCTCACTGCCCCTCAGCAACTGCAGTGTAGGAACTAAACCTTGGTAATTGCAAAGACCTAAATAAGCAGAAATGATGGATATATTACTTACAGACTTCAATGCTTTTCTTGCAGTATGTTATTGGATACAGACAGCTTGGACATAATGTGCAATTTTGGCACTTTAAGGGGCTTTGGAATAGTACAGCAGATGTGTTTCCCAGTCTGAATTTCCCATCAACCCCCTTGTCTCATCAGCCCCCTTGTCTCATTTCACAAAGCGTTACCAGGGCTTTTCAGTGATATGCCTATTTGTATTGCAGATAATGAAATAACATATCAATAACAAGTAATGTCTCTACGATCTAAATCAGCCGTGGCAATGGAATTATTGTTTTTAAACTGCAAAAATATCCTGCATCTGTTTTATTGGTTTATATTGTATTGTATGGCTGGTCTGGAGGAGGTATTATAACAGATTTACAGTCTTAGAATGCAGACGGGGCAAATCCCAATGAAGGACTAGACCTTGTAGGCAATGCCACAGAATCACCTTGCCTTGCCATTACACGTGACTGTAAATATGGCTGCCACTGTCCTGCACCCCTGAGGAGCTATATGTGTGTTCTGTGGTCAAGGATCTTGACCACGCTAGACCATTCAGCGACAAGCCTCCGTTATTGTGCCGGGGCATTCCAGCCTCACCCCCCACCCAGCGCTGTAGGAGCAGGAGGAGCGGAGACAGCATGCGGGAGCCACAGACTGCCCTCGCAGGGTGTTTACATCCTGTCACCACTTCTGGGGGGGCGCTGGAGCCACAGGGTGACAGCTGGGGGCCAGCCAGTGGGGAGACACGGAGAGACACACAGGGCTAAGTCACCACATACACCAACCACCGTGCCATGGTGCCTGACACTGTTGCCTTCTATAAAGCACTCAGGTTGTTCTGGAGAGCAAGAGGCTTCCTGCTGTTGGGTCTTTGCAGGTCAAACATGGCGATTATAGTTTGTTAGGGTTGCAAAGTCTCTGGCAAAATATACTGTACAGTGGATATTTAATATGGGAGCCAGCCTAACTAAATTTACTTGCCCTTAGATTGGAATTGTGTGTGTGTGTGTGTGTGTGTGTGTGTGTGTGTGTGTGTGTTTTGAGTAGATGGTAACAGCAACTGTTTGGGTGGGGGGCTAGACTCGGAGAAGGGAAGTTGTAGTGTTATGTAGTGAAAGTATGTACCACAGCCCCCCTAGTGTGTGAGAAGAGAGTTCCTGTCACTGTAAAACTGTGACAAGACACATTCCACTGTGCACTTAAAATGCAGGGGGCCTGCATTCCTTTACAGGGGCCGGGTTTCCAGACCGTTGTGTGTGTGTGTGTGTGTGTGTGTGTGTGTCTGTTTACATTTTGTGATGCCTGAAGCATTGTCTGCATAATATTTA
>JAODUG010008067.1:0-27126 GCA_027564795.1 Aphredoderus sayanus | reverse complement strand
CTTGTTGTGCCAGCAGTGCACATAATATGTGTGTGTAAGCTGTAAAATTAGGTTTAGCACCTTCTATCTGCCACAAAAGCTAGTGATTTGGGTCATTCTGACCCGGAGTACATTACAAGGGTTAATATCAGCTGTGTCTACCACTATGACTTGTACTACTGTGATTTCACTGCAATTATGAAAGAATGGCTTGAATGTCTCAGGGAAGGCTGCATTGGTATTATGTTTCGGCGATTAACATTTGAAGATGTGGGGGGGGAGGGGGGGTGCAAGATGGTACTACACACGGCTACAAAAGGTCATACACACACCTCCCTCTGCTAGGGCAGCTGCAACCTCATTCTGGGTGGAGTAGATGTTACAGGCAGCCCACCGACACTGAGCTCCCAGGGCTGATAAGGTCTCCATCAGTACCTGGAGAGGAGAGGAGGTGAGGAAAGGAAACTAGGAGTGGGGGGCAAAGCTTTTCGGCAGGTCACGAAAAAATAGGATGTTTTAGTCCCTTGTGGGGACCAGGCGTGTATTTTATTGTCTGTACTGTATGTAGATATGTATGCAGGTCTGGAAAAAACTGCAGCAAATTCTCTGGTTTTATTTATACATTTAAAGAAAAAAAAGTCATGCAATATATGTATTTTTATAATCATATTTTTATATTTTATATTTATAGATCTGTAATTTACAGTAGATTTATACTATTATGTTTTTAAAACATTTGCTGTATGTATTTATATGTGTACGTATTGTGCATGCGTGTGTGTGTGTGTGTGTGTGTGTGTGTGTGTGTGTGTGTGTCAGTGCTGCTACTCACAGCAGTCTGGGCAGTGATGTGGGTGCAGCCCACCACCTTGGCCCCAGCCAGGGGCTTCTCCCCCTGAGCCCGCTTCCTCAAAGCCATGAGGGCCGGCATCTCTGTGAGAAGGGGTGGGGGGGGGGCACGCAGAGCTTAGAAAACACACACTGAGCCTCGCCATTACATGCACACAGCCTCAAATCATGTGCTGTGTGTGCACAGTGCCTGCCTGTGGCCTGCAGGGATCAGCTGATGTGTGTGTGTGTGTTGTGAACTAATGACTTGATTGATTCCTAGAACACGTGTGTTGGTGGTTTGGGGTTATATGCAGCTGCAGGGGACACACAGTATGGCTGCTTGAGGTCCGTAATACGGTATTACTTCTGTATACACAGGGCTTCACAAGACACACACACACACACACACACACGCACCCTGCTCTGCGATCTCGATCTCCCGGCGTCCGAAGTCGGCCTGCTTGATGTTCTTGATGCAGAAGTCGCCGTTGCCCTTGGAGTTCTTCTGCTGCTTGTCTCTGGGGGACGTCTCGTCGTCGGAACTGTCCGTGTACGACGCAGCTACAAAGCAAGCGGGTGTCCGTCAGAGTCAGAGGGGGAGGGCCTTCACGCCACGTGAATTCTGAATATTGCAATACCCCTTTAAATTGCAACCCTTTATATCTTCTGACAATAAGCTATACACATCTGACCTAAAATGTGCTTAGTCGCATAAACAGAGAACTATAGAACAGATAAAAGGATATGCTGTTTTTAATTGATCAAAACAATACAACATTAGAGGTCTTTGGTAATTAAGATCAAACCGGATTCAGACAAATCCATGTAGAAAGAAAAATGGCAAATATTCTTTGTAGGCTAGAATGTGTGTAGGGTCGTCACCCTATACAATATATAAATGAGCACTTTATGAAAGGTTATGCTTAGAATAACTCCACAGGACTAAGAATTGGTTCCACAAAAGTGCGTTCATGTTCAATACAGAGGTCAGCCTCATCTTCATTCCATTGGACATCTGTGGGATCAGACGCATGAGCTTTTAGAGCTTTAGACCCACAACTACCCCACAGCTCACACACAGCTGTGGGAATCGCTGGACTCAGCATGAGATGGTATCCCTGCAGAATAATAATGAGTAAGGCGGCCTGAAAATGTGTGTATAAAGCAGTTGTTGAAAGTCCTGCAAACCCTTTGCTAACTTCTACAAAATTGTCACTCGAAATATAAATATACGATAATGAAAAGTTTAATGTGCTCTGAGAAAAAAAAATAAAAAGATTTACCGGTGCACTTGCCTCTCTCAGCGTAATACCCATTAGAGGATATTCTGTATCATTAGCAGCTGCCCACAGATTAATTCATCAAGTTAATGAGGCTATTGGCAGAAACATGGCCTTTAAATGACATAGTGAACTCCAGATAACACCGAACGTTATCATGGGGCAAAAAGGAGGAGGTACCACTGGCCTAATCCAAACTGTCTCTTTATGGCTTTGTTAGCTGTCTCTGATGACGAGTGGAAAAGGGAGGAGGGATTATTAAAGCATTAGATGCTGAATTGACTCTTTTGTGTGCGAGGGAACCGGTCCGGCATGAGACACACTAGTTGACGTTGGAGTATTGCGCAGGCATGTGTGCGTGTGTGCATGCGTGCGTGCAGTCTAAAGTAACTGAGAAGTAAGTCAAGCAAGACTTACACCTATCACATTTCCCTTTACTAACTGTTATGTCCAATAGTAATCCAGTATACTCCCAAAGTGAGTGGGGTGGGGTGTTCGAACTGTGTGTGTCTCGCTCCATATGGCTGTGTGTGTGTGTGTGTGTGTGTGTGTGTGTGTGTGTGTGTGTGTGTGTGTGTGTGCGTGGGCTCACCGGAACTGTAGCTGTCTGTGGATGACTGGGAAATGGAGCGAGACAGAGAACGCCGGCCAATCTTGGTGGGACGTTTATTGAACTCCTGCTTTTGGTCTGCAAACTGGATCTGTTGGGTGCAGTGAGACAGAGAGAGAGAGTGAGCCATTGCCACACTGCCATTGACTGACGGCAGATGAGAGGATAAACTCTTCATACAAAGGGGATTTTATCGTAGCCGCAGCTGAAAAAGCACAACATAAGAGCATTACACCTCTACCACACCACCCAAACAAGGACAATGGCCGAAGTATAGTACGAGTATGTGGCCTCGTGAAACACAGGCGAGCACTCGGGCTCTGCAATCTACACTTAATTTTCTCGTCTTTCTGAAGCATCTAAGCAACTTCTGGGTGTGTCGGCTATTTCTGTATGCAAAAGACATGCCACAGCACTTTGGAATTAGCGATGTTAAATAAATATGTCTTCTACATGCACACCAACTGTTTCACAAGCATGATACAGCAGTGATCTGTTCTAAACACATTTCAGCGCAAATGTCCTCATGCACAATTGGTTTGTATTGGATGTAGTGGATGGAGAAAGTACACTTTGGCCTGTACCATTACAGCAGGTGCACACAAGTATGCCTGTGATACATAACTCATTGTGTAAGCTTTGTGTTCATGGCTGTTATTTCTTCTATACACTAATTGGCTAACTAACAGTTTTTATTTTGAATGAAAGTTCAAGCTGACCTTATAAAAGATAACCGCCAGAAGACAATGGGCCCATTATAACACCCCACCACCAACCCCACAGTCAAGGTTAGACACGCCTGATAAGATGTAACAGCCCTGCTGTGAGTGTGTGCCTGACCGTGCTTGGACAGCTTTGCTATTGCTTCCCTCCACAATAATCTATCTAGTACTGATATTAGAAAAGGGATGTATAAAGGGGAAACCATTTATACAGTTTGAATGGTTAAAATAGTCCGTTTGAATGGTCAATCTAGAGTGGTGCTAGGCAGTTTGTCAACCCGTTGAAATGTTTTAAGGTGACTTAGATTGAGACCAGACTTATCTATTAATCGAGTGCTGATATTAAAATAGTGAAGTAAAAAGGGTAAACCATTAACATGGACAAGGACACATGATCCTGAAAACCTAACAACAGTGACCAATAAAAAAAAAACTAAACCCAAGAGCCAAGTATAATAAGGTGTGGCATTTCTCTGCCACACAGCACAAAAAGCGGTTATGAAAACACCCACAAATCACAGCGACTCACTAGTTTCCAGCAAGGAAAAGATTTCACCGATGTGGACAGTTTATATGTAAAGCATTTCAAAAGTGGACCTTAATCTGCTAACCGGCCATCTTTGTTGAGAAAGAAAATTATCCTGGAGGGGCACATGTGTCAACATGAAAAACATGGCAAATAAAAATAATTCTTGGGGATTACAAGTGGGTCTGTGACAGTGTACCACTCACACAAGGAGGAGGATGTTATGAAACATATGGCATATCCTGTGCGTGGGTTTAGTACTTTCACCAGTCAGCAATACTGCTGCAATCTGTATGCCATTCACCCATTCTACATGTTATGCATAGACACACACACACACACACACAGTCGGACATGCATTACAACACACAGCCATGTCTTGAGACTTGAGCTCTAGGGCTAATTATAGAAGAGACACAGATCGTCCGGCTGGAGTCACAAGTTGCATGGATGCAGTTCTCCTAGAGCAGGCTCTCTTGTGAGCAGGCCTTAGTTGACGCAGTTTCACGTTTTTAAAAACAGGTTTCTACTGGCAAAATCACAGCGTAAACTCTGGGATAAACCAGATAGCCATTAACGGCAAATAAACTTCACATCACGGAGAAACATCCCCCCCGAAGGAAGAAATACTATAGGAAAGCAAAACCTAGTCCCCTATACAAAGTTATCAACCATCCCCTGTGCGAGCCTTCTCTCCTTACCTTCTTGACACCAGACACATTGCTCCCACAATCCTCTCTGTTTTTCAGCATTGTTTTTCAGCATGGCCCAAGGTGTGCAGGTGTACGCAACACACAATGGCAGGGGCAGGGGAGACCCCTAGCAGGCCAGGGTCCACACTTCATCTAGTAAAGGTTTCTCTCCGAGACTTCACTTGGCCTTTGATGCATTCTCTGATCCTGTATACTCTGGTCTGACAATTTGTCAGTAGTCACAATGCAATTAATTGTTTTCTGTCCATTCTTTGTTTTTCTCTCTTTTCTGCATTCATTGTTGATTGTTCTTTACACTGTAACACAACTCTCTACTGACCCAATGTCAACGTGACCTTCAGCTTTTGGAAGAATATTAATCAGATATAGTAACAACCAGATCCATTTGTGGTACTAGCAATTATAATAAAACTCCATCATGGCAAAGTATTACCGTAATAAAACCCAGGCTACCATAAAACTTTATAAATCTGTTGTTAAACAGCAGCATGGCTAGTTCAGGTTCATTTTGAATAAAATACAAATGTCTCTTAGATGTCTGTTTAATTATAACTGAAGTTCACTTTGGAAAGACTGAACTGCAATGCCCCAAGCATATAATATTGCAGGGAGTGTTTAGAGGACTTCTCTTGGTTTTATGAGATGGAGGTTAGATTACTGGATACAGGCTGGCTAGGGGCTCAGTGTACAGGATTGACTGCCACTTTTGGCCCACAAGCCTTTAAGAGCTCACATTATAAGTGATAGAAGAGCTTATGTGCCATTTAAAAGACTAGGTTAAAGTAGGCATTTAGAACAAGGAATTCTGGGGGAAAGAGATTGACCAAACTGACCAACACACAACAACAAATGCAACTTGCCGTAGATTCAAACGACAGTGACCACCCAAATGAGATTTCAGGAAACTGTGAGAGAAAAAGGGATGACTCAGTTGCAGTACAATCTCCAGGCCATGTCCAGCTACAGGCCCTGTGAGCGGTGACTTGACCACGGGACAATGACTTGCTTATTAGCCCGGAGTCTTGGCCGGTCAGACGACACGCGAGCCACCGAGTCTCAGCCAACCGAGAAGACCAAGGCAGAATTGTGTTCGAATTTACCGGAGAGATATTGATTCAAATCTATATTTTGGGACCAACCAGCCAGCTGAGGGGATATCATAGACTTTAATTATAGTACACAAGTAACTCAAGACGTTTTTAAAAGGAGGATTTAAACTCATATCAACTAATTTCTTCACTCAAGAATTTGATCCAGTTTGAAACAAATTAGTCCACCACCTGTATCAACAATACACGCTGTGTTGGGTGTGTAACTGACTTATTATAAGCCTCGGGTTGTACAAAACAATAGTGATTTGCATGAATAAAAGATACACTGATTCAGACTTCTGAGGTAGTTATGATAACGTTACGTAATGAGTACCTGTGTTTAAGATCATCCATGCCTATTCTGGCTATATACTGTGTATACACACACACACACACGACTCTTGATTATTATGAAACCATGGAAACACATGGTTCCTCAAGCCCCATCCTAATGAGAAAGGCTATGGTGCAGGCGTAGCCTTGGGGGTCAGTAAACAAAGCATTAATAGCGGTCTTAATCACGGCTGCTGCTCTGACCGTACCAGTGTTCGCCCACAGACACCCACACAGCACGGGGAACAGCAGAGCCGATAGAAAGCCCCCTTCACCCTGCTGGCTGGCCAAGCAAGCTGGATTCTGCCAGTTTCCTTCAGCCAAGGAAAGGCTGTTGGGAGAGAGAGAGAGAGAGAGGGAGAGAGAGAACACGACAGGAACAGAGGGGATTACAGAAACAGGAGGATGACTAGGGGAGGGGGTGATTTAGTGTGAGACAAGGAACAAAATGGAGGAGAATGAGCATGAGAGAACAAATGCCAGCCTGTAGGCCTTATGTACGGTTGGAAGAAAGCGATGAAGTCTACAAAAGACTTCACTTAGTACCCCATACCCACCAATGCACCCCGTCATTGCACTCAGTTACGCTAGTCTTTGAATGGGACTTGTAGCGCGCACCCGATCACACCCAGCCTGCGTGAACACACCCGTCAAACAGCCGCATCGCCATGGCGAATGATGGTCCACCTCGGCAGGGAAGTCCAACTGAACATGGACGCGCACACCCTTGTGTAGCTCTAGTGAAACTGAATTTAGCGATAACATTTTACAAAGAATTATTCTCCGCACTCGTCAAAAGAATTTGTCATTAAGAGGGGAAAGAATAACTTAAAGTCGCGTCGGCTACAACACCCAATTGTGGGTTCTGGAGACGGAGGTCTTCCCTTGGCCTGCAGTCCGCTTTCATCCATTATGGATGATGACTGTTTGGGAACCTAACGATGTGTGAATAATACATGGTAACATGGGGACACACCAGAGCACACAAAAGGCTGCCACCTACTGTGTGTTTAGTGAGCAGAGTACAGGTGCTATTTCTGGCCGCAAAAATTAACCGTTGGCCTTTGTCCGTCTGTCTTGTGTGTGCCAAAGCAGTGCCACCATGCCAGCCTGTGAGTCTACACTATGGTTACTAGACGTCACGGTTTGCCCAGGATTGTCCCGATTTCAAGTTGGGTGTCCTGACAAATTATCTTTAAAACACTAAAATGTCACAGTTTTCCATAAATAACTACCAAATTGTCCCTGTTTTCACCACAATTAAAATACACAGATGCATACAGAAATACTCAACCATGGATTAATGCACCTGTGAAAGGTTAAAACATTAATGGAAATGTGCAGTCAGCACAGTCACCCTAGGTCCTTATATTTAGTGGACAGGCAACTGGACAAAGTAGTTTTTCTCTAGTACTAGTACTCCAACTAATACTCCAACTAATACTCCAGTGCGAGTTCTAGTCCGGAACGATAATTTAAATTTCAACAGCTGAAAGGTCTTATCTGTAATTTTTAGGCTAGTGCAAAAGGTCACAGGTGAAAAGGATTTCAAGCTGAAAGTCATTCCCAAGATCCTCCTTTGATGCCAACCCAGCATATCAACATGACCATCCATTGGTGTAATCAGTCACATCTACTGAGAAAAGCTATGGGGGATATGTGGAAACCTAAGCCACGATTATAACTAAGTGTTAAAGAGAGACTTTTATAAAGCCATCAGAACAGGCCCATTAGAAGCTATGGACGGTAGCGTTGCCATTGTATCTATGAATTATTACAATCCTGGCAAGTTGTTTTTGTTGTCAGCTGAAAGAAAAATGGATATCCAATCATGGGAGTAGAACAGTTTATCCCCTACTGTATATCTATAACTACCAAAGCTATGGAAAGTGCCCTTGTTGTGACAGATGTAGGCCATGTACAGTATATGTGATTTAATAGGTCAGGACCGACAGGCCCACCCAGTTAAATCAACACAGATTCCATACAGTAAGAGTGTTATCAACACAAATACCAGGAAATCCATATCCAGACCCCATCCCAACTGCTTCCCTGGCTGGGGAGACACGCTGGGGTTTGGGTTATGGGGGAATGCCACAGGCTAGCAAGACAGCCAGCCAGCAGGGGTGTGCATCGAGGGGCCGGGGAGAACAACACAGAACCCCACTGGGCAAGGCACAGAGGCGAAACAAACATGAACAGATGTAGCTGGAAATACGAGATATGCATGCGTGTGAGTGTGTGTGTGTGTGTGTGTGTGTGTGTTGGGCTCTATAGTTGGGGGACAATGGGAGGTTTTGGAGACTGCACTCCATCTAAAAGAAATAAATGTGTCCAAATTCATCACAATTCACTGAATCATTTCCACCTTTCCTCTATTCTTCTGCTCCTAGTCCCCTCACTACTCTACCAAGTGAGGAAGGGGGTAAAACAGCCTTAAAAGTAATTTGTAAGTGGTAAGTAGGGGTATGGTGGTTAGGATGGCCAACTCACTTTAGAGTCTAGATGTGACAGTTGATTCACAATAATGTTTAAGATCTGCTCCAGGGTTAAGGTTAAATATCTACTTAATCTTTAATAGAATTTAGTAGTTGAAAAAACCAGTCCGCCATTACGTAAAAAGCATTATATTAGAACAGTGATATCAGTTATCAGCACACACCAGAGCTAGATATGATTCCAAGTACCTTGAGTTATATTGCAGATCTCATACTACAGTATAACGGAACGATGACATTTCACCAAGTAGTTTGAATTTAATCGCAAAGATCTGATCTCTACTTATCGCAAGAGAAGAGCAGAGTTTGCTTTTGCCAGCCGAATACCTGCTCTAGTCAAACTGCACCTGCATTAGGCTGCCGTTTATTTTCCATTGAGGCCTCTGTGGCACTTGGCTCGCATACAAAGTCTAGGGACTGTGTCTCATTCACAGAGTGCCATGTTTGTGTAGATGAGACTCCCGAGGCAGGGAGTAATGGAAAACGAGAGACGGAGAGGAAGGGAGAGAGAAAGACAGAGACACAGTCTAGAAAAAGAGAGAGAGAGTTTCTCTCTCAGGGCTGTTTCACCAAGAGATGGGTGTTGTTGACTTAATCATTTACTTTCCAGTGGCCACAGTGCCTGCACATGCATATGAAGGAAAACTACATAATAAAAACAAATGGTGTGCGGTTAAGTTGTATGTGATCCTTCAGGCTAGGCTTTTCTAGTTTACCATGTGTGTCACCAATGCTGTTAACGGTGTGACTAATAAATAATATTACTATTGCGGTGTTACCACTGCTGAAACATGTCAGTCACTCTACATGGTGTAGATGCAAAACATGGATAAAAGAAAATGTATCCCCTTTATACTGGACTGAGTAAAGGCAGAATTTCTAAATATTATATTATATTTATTTATTAACAGTAGGTGGTGGATAGAGGGCTTCTCCTGGCTCCTCATGCCGTCAAACAGTCTGGGTGCTGAACTCAACAACTACCACTATGTATAATTTAAGCCCCGACGTGACAATTTCCTCGCAAAATACTCACCCATTAACTCTAAAAGACAGTTATTTACTGCCCTCTCATACGTGACAACCTGGGGCCAGTTCAACCAAGGCCATAGCACAAGCAGGTCAAACCTGGACCATGCTAAGCCCTCCTTGATGTGTAGGCAAAGACAGTGAAAGAGACTGGAAGAGAGAGTGAGAGTGAATATGTGAGAGAGAGAGGGGAACTACAGTATTTGACTGTAGTTGTCTGTGGCAGAGATAAGGATGTGCTGGAATGAATGTAAAACAGGTGTAAGCTCTGACACTATTCCTTCTTAATGAGCAAGGTTATTTTCCAGCCCGCCTTGAATAAGCGGGAAACTGGGACATCAAGCGAGGTAGCAAAACCAAATGGGACTGTACACAAATATGTGCACATACCATTGAAGTGACGCAAATTGGAAAACAAGTAACGCAGTTAGAAAAATATTCTTTTTGAGTCAGACCCATTTTCTTTTTATTTCTGAGGAAACAAAATAATCTAATATATAATATATGTAGTTATACCACATGTTAAAGCTACACTTTTCTACTATCAGACAAACATTCATCTATTCGTTTGTCTACCTTTCTCTCAGGACGTAATCTGCAGACCAAAGCCTCGTCTGTGTGTCGGTCTCCTGCTGTAAAAACATGCCATAAGAAAATGTTACCAATATTCAGATTAGAAGGAAGATTAAAAATCCAAAAAATTTAATCCCCAAATCAACAGAGGTAATTTGGGGACATAGTGGCACAACAACAACAAGCATTGTGAGAATTCACCATGTATCTGACCGTCTTAATAACAAGGCTATTAAACCAAACATATGTACATGTTTGCTTTGTGATTCATCCAATCTTGTGCTTTCAGTTTGAATCCAAGCACAACTCCGTTTTGAAAGGGTTATTTTTAAATGAGGGATTTTATGGCGATTAGAAACAAAACACTAATTCTGCTCAGATAAACAACACTACAAGAGATTTTGAAATGCTTATCAAACCATACAATAGTACAATGCCATACACATTATTACATTAATTGCCCAGCGCCCACAGATTTTTTTTAACAGCAAAAACTTGTTTTGAGGGATGTTATCTAATACTGCCAGTAATTATTGCATTGACACATTGAAGATGAAGAAATGTATTTAATGTGCTGTACCAGAAAGTCACCCAAACGAAAACATACATCATACAAATATCCATTGGCCAGGCTGGCCTGCAAACACATGCGTCAGGGTGATGACTGAACAAAAAATACAAAGTGTTGACTATAAGCTCATCAGCTTGTGTAAACAGAGCTACCTTCATTCTGGGAGACAGGCAATGGAAGTCTGGCTCTGTGACATACTGTACCACAATGGAATTCTTACATTCAAAAGATATACAAAATATATAAATGCAAACATTTAGGATTAAACCATTAGAGTCCAGCTGCCACAATGCCCAAAGCCAAAATGTACACTCGATTGTTGACATAAGCAGACACGTGCACACACCAAAACAAACCCACAACAAAACAGTAGTAACAATAGTGGATGGCTATTTAACGTCCAATTTGTCTGCAAAAGTAAACTCTCTCCAACCACAAACAATTTCTCATCCCGTTCCTCAAGCGTTCTCTGCCAGGTAATGTGACCTAGCTTAGTAGCCAGATGTTCATTGTGCCCTAGCAATAGTAGCTAAACAGCTGATGACTGCCGCAGGTTGGACGTGGCGAGCATCAAGGACAAGCTATCGCCAGTTACAGGGCCTGTTAGTGTGTAACAGCAGTCTGTGTGTCTGGCGAGTGATAGCAACTGATGAGACTTGGCCAGTGTAGAGTCCTCATACATGATCAAAAATTAATGCTATTGGTTTCCAGGCTTCTGCAGAAATTGATAAAGACTCATTCATTTGAATCAGGTGTGTTAGAGAAAAGAGACATCTAAAACATGCAGGGCAGTGGATCCCCAGGACCAGGTTTGGAGACCACTGCACTAGGCTATATCATTTTGTGTTTTAACTGAGAAAAAAAAGAAAAAAAAAAGAAAGGAGGCTGGAAACATCCTAGTAGCCAAATGCCAAAGTGCGTTTGCTTGGCTGTCCCTCATCTGGGGTGTAGCTGACGGAGTAATTACAGGCCTGTCCCATAGGTCTATGCCTGGTGAGGGGGCAGTGGTGAGACAAAGAAGGATTCCTGTCCACTAAATATAAGGACCTAGGGTGACTAGGCACTGAAAATGAGCGGCCTATTCCACAACAGATTACATTGTAATCACAACCAGGAGTTCTCTCTTCCATATTAAGATAGTATTGCGAACCGTTCTTTGGTAAAGAGATCATCGGAAGTAACAGATACAGGTACACACACACCCAGTATCTAGCCACTGCCGCTGTCTGTACAATTAAGCAAAGATACAAGATGAGTATTGGTTTTGCATGTTCTTTCAAACATGCAGAGCTTTTTGTCCAGATTACCTTCCATTCTGCTCTCACCCATCAACCAGTACTTCCTTTCAGGGCATAAACTGACTCTTAGCCCTTACTTCAGGGATCACCTGCAATCTACAGAAACCATCGCGGATGCAAACCCTAAAAATCCAAGGTTTAACAACGTATTGACGCTGGTTTGACAGTTATGATGATGACGACGACTGGCTCTTTTCTTACAACTGCCATATTTGTCGTTGCGGAAATCCCCCATAGAGTTCCATTCATAATTCCCTAAATGGCACGTCTCTGGCGCACTTCCATCTGACGGCAGTGGCGTCATGGCAACATACCTACGCGATACCTGCGCCTCTGTCCTTGGCTCCCCGAGTGGCGTCGTCGTGAACGTTGCACGAGACACTTTTCTTTCACGTCGCCCACACACACACACACGCACACGTACACACTAGCCTTGGAGAGGACATGCTCTTCTGTGGGCCTCTCCTTCTGTTGGATTTACACTGCCCCCCTCCCTGTCTCCTTTATTCATTACTTCCTTCCTAAGATGAACCTCCTTATGCAGCTTCATGTAGAGAGAACAGAAAAAGACACAAACAGAAAAAGACCGAGAGCACATTCTGATTTCTATACTACTGACATGCTAGATGCGTGGCAAATAACAGCTCTGTGGACTCAATGGCTACAGAATAATTGGGGGGTGGGAGGGTGCATGTGCTATTCCCAGATCTCCACTTACTTACACTTAAAATGCTTGAGAAGATGTCAAGGGCAAACAAAGCTCAACCTTCTCTCCTTAGGGCTGGACCAGAACCCAAACAGGCCAGGCCATGGAGGCAGAACTCTGACAGAGTGGAGGGGGAAAAGTGTACATGGTGTGATTGATCCTCAGACACAGGCTGGCGACTGCGGAAATTGTGGACTACACTCCTCCCACCTCCCACCCCCCGAACAAGATGAAGGTCATCGTTTTCTATTCATCATAAATTCAACATGTTGCCGAAGGAGAGCAGGTTTGCTAGCAGATAGGCAGAATTCAAAACAGCTTTCCTGGTCAGAATGCTACTCCTGACCCCACAAACTCAAAAAAAGGTCACTGAGAAATAATGTAAAGACATTTAAGCATGTTCACTTAGAAGCTGATGTTATTGTCTGCTTGTCAGCAGAGGTGAGGGTATTCGTGTGAACCAGCTGTTGCTGTATGACCTTGACAGGTCATTGCCCGTCGTGGGGGTCATCACAAGTGTGCCCACCCCCCCACTGGGCTACAGGGCAGGAATACAGATGAGGTGGGGGGAATCGAGGGATCAGGCATTGTTAACAGTCTAAAAAAAAAAAAGGGAGGTGGGGCATCCAATGGTAGCTCTACGCACGCAAACACATGTCAACTTCCAGCCAATAGCAGCCTAGCAATAGGGGGATGACTAATTTAGAGCAATAAGGAAGATGCAGACTTGTGTGACGTACAGTGTGTGTGTGTGTGTGTGCGTGCGTGTGACTGCAGAATGCTACCCTGGGGATGCTTGTGATGCAACACCCATCCTACTGATTTATATACACAGACAAGTGCTGTAAATAAAACCATACACACACACACACAGTCAGTCACCAACGGCCACACACGTGCTATCAAGCAGCCATAGCAACGAGACCTGCTGCGGACCTCTCAGCTGCTATGGCATGGTCTCCTCCTGGGTCCTGGTGAACAGAACTGGGCAGTACAGTCCCTCTGGCCCGGTTCACAACAAATCTGGAGATGCTACTCATTCATTCATTTGTTACTTTTAAAACAAGGAATATAAACAATATGATAAATGTATGGTCATGTTTTTGAACCCAAAAGGGGAATATTGATATCTAAAGACTTTTTTCTTTAAAGATAGATTTTCAAAATTTAAATATAATATTTAAGCAAATGGCATTCACATTATAGTGCGCCTGTTCTAAATAGTACATAATGATGTTTCTCCTTCCCAACATGGTCACTCGTCTAAAATACTGTAGTTTACTCATGATTATATCACAGCACACTGCAACACGCAAAGCATTAAAAAGTGATGCTAGTTGAAGCCATCAAAACAAAAACAACTCTCCCTTCACTGCCTTAGGATGCTCCTTCATAAGCTCCGCTCCCCAAGGCTGGGATACTGGTGTATGGTGCGGTCTGCCCAACTTTCGGTTCCCATTTACAGAATCAGTGTTGTATAGAAATATATTATTTCAGCGCGCGTACAGAACGAGCAGCTAGTGAACCGTGAGGAGATACTCACTGAATTTGACAAAAGAAAGTGTATTAGCTATCTTACAATGGCTTAACCCACCTTTAAAGAGTAGATATTACATTATACAACAGCCTTTAGTGTTAGAGATGCACAGGATCGCATGAGATATGGCATGTTTATGGCCATATCTTGCTGCAAAACTGGTTGTGTCGCCACGGTTTAAACCCATACGGCAGATTAAATACTATATAGCACCTTACAGCAGGTGTGCTATTGACAGTGTTTGGGCCATGCATGGTTGTGGGATGCATGTTCTAACCTGGGGACGTGTCTTTTTAACAGGATTACAGCAAATGAATGACCTGGTCCTTAGTGAAAGATTAAGCCCTACCTGATAGCAAGCATAAGCAGAGAGAACAGCAAACATGCCTGAGACTCTCCTTCCCCAACATCTTGTGCTAATCTCTTCCAGGAAAGGGAGAGTGAGCGCCAAGAATCTTTGCTTCACATGGCCTTCAACACAATTTGAGGCTTCTGCCGGAATTGCGCACAGCCGAATCACATGTCTGGCCTTGCCTTGGTTCCAATATTTAATTGAGGGTGTCGTCTAATGGTTTTACTTGCGTATGCATTCACAGAGAAACAAAAGACAATACAGGCGTGAAGGTAC
Source organism: Aphredoderus sayanus (assembly GCA_027564795.1). Classification (NCBI taxonomy): domain Eukaryota; kingdom Metazoa; phylum Chordata; class Actinopteri; order Percopsiformes; family Aphredoderidae; genus Aphredoderus; species Aphredoderus sayanus. Next base: position 12,201 of record JAODUG010008067.1, on the reverse strand, counting down.
GCAGGTACGTGTAGGTTTACAGCAAGACCAAAACAAAAGAGAAAATAAAAAGTAGTTTGGAATGAGCAAAAACTCTAATCTAGTCACAAAAACAAGTTCCATTCACACAAAGAGCAAAGCAATCAACCTCAACTGGTACCGATTGCCATTGAATTCATTTTTGCTCGCCGTTTTAGTGAAGCAATATGTCCAAGATGACCAAATGTAGTGACTAGTACAGTATACGCCCATTCCACCACTAGAAACAGTCATAGAACTTTATATGAAACAGTAGACAACTTCTATATAGCTTTGGCCATCAGCGGGACTACACACATTCATTACCTACAGAACCTTTATTGAGCCATCAATGTGCATCAAACCATTCGTTGCTTTTACAACCACTAAAGCTCTAGAGTCAATAAATCCTTTCACTGTGGATTTTGCGTGGGGGCACAAAACAAAAAGGGTGTTAATGTCAGATTTTAGCTAAATGAAACCTTTACTAACCATAAGCCCAAAAGCCACAGCAAAATGAATGATTTACAACAATTAAAATGATTAAGGAGACAGATTATTCAGCACACATTTCAAGAAGAAAAGTGGTCCATTTAGCATTATATTTGTCCCTGCCCCTCAAAATGTCTCTCCCGGCCTTTGGTAATGTATATTTATACTGTAATACACTGCTGAACAAGCTCCAGGTTACATTTGTGCTAAAACAAGTCAGAATCCAGAATGTACCCCCCACCCCCCCTCCCACCCCAAGGCCTACAGATTACCTGCCATGGCCAGTGCATTTACTGCAGGGGTGGGGGTACAGCAATTGGCTGGAAGGGGAAAGACAGACAGGGCTAGATAGGAGAGATTATTATTGGCTTGATGAGTGGCTCTTTGTGAGGCAGCACTTTCCCCAAAACACAATGGCAGCTCTTTGTCCTCAGAATGTGAGCTGCATTCCTGGTGGTATGGTGGGGGCCAAGTTCATTCTTAACAGACGTGGTACATCTGACTGGTGCCACTGTGCCTCTAACGTAGCACTCAACGAGTGTCCCAAGTTTACTCTTGTAAAAAAGGACAAACCTGTGCGTGCTACCTGGGATAGGAGAATGCGCAAGCTAGCAGGGGAGACAGAGAGCAGTCAAGTTAGCGCTCGCCAAGACGGAGTGTAAAATTTCACACCAACGTTCCAGAAAAATCCTGATAATGCTCCTTGTAGCTTCATGCGAAAGCCTGCTTTCTTTTCAAAAGAACCCGAGGAGGCTAAAAGGCCTACTGAGTGAACGAGTGTGCATAACTCAATGAGCCGTGTGCTTCCAGCGATAGCGAGCGTGATGACACAGCATGAAAAGGGGTTTAAGTGCAGCGTGGAGTGAGCTGGGGTATAGTCAGGAGGTGGCCAGCACTCTGTGATACAGCACATAACAGCCTAGATTACATCTTAGGCATGTATTTAGCTCTAAAATAAAATTAAAATAAAAAAAATACCTGATACTGATACCACACACCAAGGGCAACCTGATTTATGCTTTACAGGTGCACTCAGACCATTTTTAACATAAGATTTATGATACATTTAATAAATTTCAATGTATTCATGAATTACATTAATTTCTGGTCAGCGCTCAATCCCATATCTGATTCTGGACTCACTCTCTAAAAGGGCAAGGTCTGTCATGATCAAGAAAGCTTGCGAACTTCGAAGTAAAATCAAAACAGAAACACCTCTCCTTTCAATGCCATAGAGTGTTCCCTCAGAAGCTCCGCCCCACATATTGAAAATGCACTGTGAAGCCTAGGGCACTGTTGTTGTGTGTGGTCTAAACACACACTTTGTCTTCCCATTTACAAAGCCAGGGCTGTGTAGAAGTACCAGACTATGTTTTAGCACGTACAGAACGGTATTCTAGCTGGGAGATATTTGGTGAATTTGACAAAAAGTGTGTTAAAATCGCAGACTATACCTTTAAGAGAACAGGTAGTTAAAACATACATGCAGCCAACGTGGAGGCTGTTGGTGACATCACCATCTGGTGAGAGGTACACGCGTGTCTTGGCATGGACAGCGGGTTAACACGCCAACCTGGCGCTGCAGATTGTGCGTTAGCACCTAGTCAGGACACAATGACACTGTGACAAGTCTAGAGAGAGAGATGTGGTTAGTTAGCTAGGCTGTTCGGTTTTTGCTTGGGCGCTTTCCAAGCAAACCCCACTCAAATCTATTGCCTCAGGAATTGAGAGCATGACAGCGGGAAAGAGATGGGGTGAATGAGGACAGCGGAGGGTGTGGGCGGTGTGAGAGGGAGAGAGAAATTGGAAATGGAGTGGTTGAGAGCACATACACATCAGATAGATGGGTGGTTTATTGACTAGCTACTGTGATGATCCTCATCTCTAGGACATAAGTGAACTGTTTGGGGGGGGGTGCCAAATATACACACACTTGTCCCTGTGGGTTAGCTGTCTATGACAACTAAAACTACACATTAGCACCACTGTGTACCCAGTTGGCCGGTATGAGAAAAAAAGGGATATCACAGTCTTTGACTTTACTCTATCACCTCACCAGCAGTACATGTGTGGTAATACCAAGAGAGTTTGCGATTACCGTTGTCGGATTCATGGCCGACAAGCACTAGCACTGTAAAGGGTTTTTCTCGAGGCACTTGTTAAGATCACACAAAATTGTGTGATAAATACACAACCATTATAACAGCGCTCAGTAGCACTTCTAGCATCGAACAATATCAGCTGTGCACTGGCAATATGTGACAAATTCACACTGTATTAAAAATTAAAACCGGTGGTATACCGCCCAGCACTACCACTGTGTTCCTCTAGGAAATTATTATGGGTTATATATTGTTTTCCTGACTAGAACCAGCAGCTTTCATCTCATGTTTCAGTCAGGCCTTTGTGCCATTCCAGCTTATTAACATAGAAAACATTTCACCCCACCCCCCCAGGAGGCCACTCTGCCCCCCATAAAGCCAAAGGGTAGGTACAAAACAAAAGCCTGGATCTGTCAAGGGGTCCCGTGTCATTAAACTAAAGGGGGAAGGGGAAGGCATGAAGCCTCATCCGGGCTTGACACGCGTCACGCTTGGGGCTATCTCAGCTGGCTTCATCTGCACCTGCTCTGGCCCAAGCCCCTTGTTTCCCCTCACGCCCTTGAGCTCTCCGAGCGCCTGCCACCTCTTCCGGTGACTCTGTGGCCAACGTGAAGCTGCATCTGTGCTGTCAGACGAAAGCTCCACGTTCTAACGCAGGGCCCCAAGAGGCCAGGAGGGATAAATACGCATTTGCATCACACCGACACAGGCTCCAAGTGTCAGTAATTACCAGGGCTAATTGGCGGTGTGAATGGACTGAAAATGAAAACCACCACAACTACTTGTCGTGATACAGTGCAGTCTCAGCCTCTTGCGTCCATTAGCACTACTTCACATAAGCAAATCGTGCAGACTTTCAGTCTGACACAAAGTGGAATTGATCAGTATTTAAAACCTTAATTAACGTCCTGTTAAGTAGGCGGGCCCACAGGGTGCCAGAGTTTATGCAAGTATGGGCTGGCTCTGCGAGACTACATACACAGTGACTGGACATTACAGTGCGACTAGAGCAGAGTTGGTGCAGAGTTTTAGGGTGAGGAATCTTTACCCTAAAACTGAGTCTTTAATCCTCAATGCGGATTAAAGACTCAGGAACAGGACACTTTCTTATGTTATTATCCTCCCGACAGAAAGTTGAGTGAGAGTGGGGAGCCAAGTGGTCAGATCCAATTCCCTCACCCTTCTTTGAATTTCTCACAGAGCGCTCCGAGTGATCTCAGGCTTTCCAACATGGTGTCACATTCCCTGCCGTAAACACGCAGAAGGGGTGTGGATGCCTAATACTTCCCTTGCTGGCCCACTAACTGAGGTCTTAAATATAATACAATTGCAGAATGGATCTTAATGTAGCTTAGTAGATGCGTAAGGAAATAATCGAGAAGGTGTGCAACTCAATTACTTTAGAGGTCACAATAACAAAACACTTTCCATCAATAAAATAAGAGAAAAATCTGAAGACACATCATCATTTTGATAGAACTGAGGCCAATCTAGCGTAACTTGATGTAATTCACACCCAAGTCCAGTTGTTTGCGAGTATGCTTATTAATTAGCTACTGTCTAGCCTCGTCTTGTCTTTGATCTCATGTGCATGACCTCATTGTCTAGATGGCTTTAGACATGGAAAAATGTCACGGTAACTGAGCATTTGAAGTTTCTTCAAAAAGCACAATAATTGTGATGGAATTGTTAAACACGGTGAAAGAAGAGAGGCGAAGGATAAAGGACAACCAAGTGTATAATGTTTATCAGCCAGTGGCTTATTTTCCTCTGTCACTGCGAAAGAAATACAATTATTAAATAAAATAAAATCCTCCATGTTTCCTGTGGAGTTGAAATGTAAACTGACCACATGGTCTGTGTCTTTGTTCATCTTTTCTCTCCATGACCATATGACTGCAAAATCTATAAGCTTGTTCTGTATATTAAATAAAACAGTTAATGACGGGCAAAAATACAGTCGATTATGTCAAAATGTTATTATTGCTGCATCATTATTGCGTTACACACACACAGCAACAGTTAACAGCACTATCGGCAGGATGAGTTAGAGACAAAGAAGTGATGGGCAGAATGCCAGATATTAAACTGACAACAATGCCAATACATGACAGGAGATGTGTTTAGATTAGCAGTTATTCTATGGAGCATTTAAGGAACCTGAAAAGTTTGCTTTAGACTGTGGGGTTATCCAAGGAGATACATTGACACGGTACTATTAGTACCTTGTCCACAGGTCTAAATGCAGGGTACACACTGTGTCTAAGCATTGTGTACTCCTCCACCACACAGCAAGTATGCCAACATACGACGGTTGCGAGGAACTTTAATTGCAAGGAACACCATCTTGGCGAGGTGAGCAGCATTACGTCATGGGTTGGTTAATCTCACTAATATGTTGTCTAAGGGAGTTACAGTCCCAGATTTTCCACTGTGCATGGTTTTCCTAAAATCCATGCCAGTGTTTAGGCCCAATGATCACAGAATGTCAGCTCTCTATGATACAAGTATTGCTACAGATTATTGAGGAACCATCCCACAGAACAATCCTTAGCAAGTCCCAAGAGCCATGGTCTCTTGCAGATAGAAGCAGCATTCAGTCACACAAGTTAACTTGTAGGGCCCTATTCTAACCCCACCCCTCCCACTGGCTTCTCGCAGGCTAAACCGGAGTTGAGAGGAGCATCACATGCACTGCTGCTCAGTGCAGAAGGCACACATCTGGGCCCCCTATAATCCCCACATGTGACGACACAGTAAAGGCAAGGATTAATAGCCAGCCGGGCTGCCTCCATGCTTAGCCACATCTTCTCCAGGGCAGCGTTCTGCTTCCACTCGCCCCATAGTGAGCCTCAGCTTCAGCAGGTGCACAAAGACTGTTCTGTTGCCCCGATGCAACGCAACTCACCCTAAAATCAAATAGGCCGACGACAAGCTTCGGCCATGCTGGTCGACTATAGGCAAATGATGGAATTCAAATTAGAGGAATACACAGATTTTTGATCAAACGAGATACAAGATGGATTTCTTACTGGGTGTTATGTTTTCCGCTATGCTGGTGTAATGGTCATCTAAATAAAGAAAATTAATACACAAAGAATGAATGACAGCCTCCTCAGTTTAGTCCATTTGGGAATGCACAACAAAAATAGGTGCCATACAAATAGAAGACCCATGCTGCCACACAAAAGGCCTGACCGTTACCCAAAACACAATTCAATCTAATTCATTCAGTACTGCTCATTGATCGGAAATTATGGTGAAAACTTTGATACGATTTGACATTTCATACAGCTTTGAACAAGTATTTAGTTCGCAAAAGTTATTTCCTTGAACCTTAACCTCCTCTATCTAACTCCTGTTGGCATCAATGAGACATTCAAAGATGCTGGAAAGATAAAAGATGACGTTCAGCAGATAAGCAATCTTTCGCCATCGTCTGGCTAGGTATGTCTAGATCTCCAGGCTAAATAAATATGATAACGACGGTCTGTTGCTTAAGACAACGGACAGTCTCTGAGCTAGGCCAGAAAGGCAGAAACGCCCCGTCCGATATGCACAGACATTCAGACTCACTGAAATCTCGGTACAAAGCGCCGACACGTTACTGTACTGTTAACAGAGATTACGGACTAACTGTACTGTTACGATATAAAGGAGGTCTGTCACAAACGCCTAGGGTAAATTAGTTAAACTTCTGAAAAATCTACTTATAAACGGTGAACAACTAATAAATAATTAAGATGAATCAAAGGGTAAAAGTTCGTTTAAAAAAAAAATACGTTAACGTAAAGTACTGCCTCCAACTGTTACAGTCACTGTAACACACCAGTAACACCAGTAACGTTTTTGTTTTGTTTTTACGGCGTAACTGTACAGTTATGTTTAAACAGTACAGTAGTGTTTAAGTTACAGTACTGTACACATCGCATTGCGGTCCAAAAACACAATCATGATTACGAGTAAATTGGTAATGTTAGTGTAGCATCAACAGCTATACTCTTTGATGTGCTTAATGTCATGTACAGTATGCATACAGACAGTGTTATAAAGAAAAACATAAAAACACGTGAAGTGACACGGCTGAATCAGCCTTAGCATCAGCTAGCTTGTTAGCATCGTCGCACAATGCCAGATCTCCCCGCAAGCTTCCATTGCAGTGTGGTGGTGGTGGTGGTGGTCCCCGTTGGAGTAGCAAAGCTGGAAAATAACATGCGATACAGTATTTAAACTGTTGGTCCCCCCCTCACCTTTTTCATCCGCGGAGCTTCGGCAACTGTACCGTCACGGTTGACAAAAGCTTCTCCGCCGTTTTGTTGCGGGTCCGGTCGCTTCAACGCTGATGTCTGCGGCATCTTTATAGGGTTCGGGGTGAGCAAGCCTGGGCTCGGATCCCCGGCTTTTACTGAGGGCTCCGTAGTTGGCGCCGCAACGGAAGACCCGACCTCATTTTTCACTAGGGTTTTCACCTCTGAGTTCGGTGTCAACGGGGATTGGGCCGGGGCTTCTTTGCTTGGGACGTCTTTGAGTTCGACCTCGGCCATTTTCGTTGCCACAACCTGGACTGACATCGCTGCAATTTCACAAAGTCCTTTTCCAAGAGTGATAGCGAGTCTAGCGGATGTGAACGTAGGAACGACTCCGAGTACCAACAAAGCATTGTGGTCTTAGTAGTTCATACTTACGGTAGTTGTTAACATTGCTGAACCCTTTCACATGTTATGTAGAAGAATCTGTATACCAGGGACATACTGCAGATGTAAACAGAAATGTCATGTAAAATATGTAATGAATTTTTATAACAGAAAAATAATCTCAAATTACGAACTACATTTCCCAGTACACACTGCGGTATAACAGATGCATCGTGGTAACGGACGGTTGTAGTAGGAGGAGGACCTGCTGAGGACAGAAAACTACAAAACAAAAACACGACCCCTTGTCACAATCTGATTATTAGAGAACAAACACCCTATTGTATCTCCTGTATCTCTTATTTTTCCAACCAAAAAAAAAAAAAACGTTTTTTGGCGAGTCAAGCTTCATCACTCAATCGATGCTGTCCCAATCCCTAGTTGTAGCGCGCTGCGTTACAAACCGGCTGAATTTGCACATTAAATACATAAACCACATCCTGCCAACCGAATAAACTTAGTCGGAAAGGTAGACAGAAGTAATGCGTGATTCCCAAAAGCAACCGCGGTGACAATTCATCACGTATCGCATATGACTTAAACCGATACGTATTTCATACACACTGCTCATTTCACAACCTAAAAATAGTTGAAACCTGCAATGCAGGTCATCAGACTTTTTGATTTGTTGTGCGTTGGCTGATGCTCTCCAATTTCCAAATTTCCTGGCATTGGATGGTAATTCCAAGTATATTTACATGTTACATACAATAACTGTCAACGACCCAGTTTACACCACACCTTTTCCCATGTGTACATGCTGTTGGTATGTCAAACATTGTGTGGGCAAACAACACCCTGGCTGTGAGAACAGAGGGCATACGGTCCCCCTGCTCTGGCAGGGCTCCTGAGACTGGGCTTGGCCACAATAAATTCAGCTCAGATTTAATTTTTCCTGTAAATTCATAGGAGTGCAAAAGGGGTAAAAAAAATAAATAAATAAAAAATTTAAAAAAATAAACTGATTATCAGCTACGTTTTCCCATTTACAGGTTTATTGTCCAAACTAAAGCTAAGTCAAAGAGGTTTCATGTTTAAAAAGGCAAGTGTACAAAATTACTCTTACAAATGATGGTATGAATCTAGATCACCTCACACATTTAAATACAATCAATAGTCTGGTGTCTCAGGCAAAACAAATGTCCAGTGATGCCTAATGTGTGTTAGGTAAAAAAGTATTAATAAAACCATGCGGCATTGTGTGTTTGCTCTCTGCAAACTCTCCAGAAAGTTGCAATGAAATAAAACTATGGTTGACATTCTGCGTAGTAATGAAGAAAATGTTAAACATTTCCATGACAAAAGGGTTAGTCTTGGTCATCCACCTGAGAAACCTAATTCAGGAAATATTTACAAAGCTCAAAATACAAAATATTCAAAAAAAATTCAAGTAATGTTAAAAAATACAGTTATGTGCTGCATACGCATAACTAAAATCCAAATAGTTCCAAGCAGTTTCGTCTTCAATTTAGATTTAAATTACATATTTGGTACAAGTTTCCCAGCTGCCAGGGGAACGTCCAGAAATATTTCACTTTGTAAAGGAATTTCATGTTCCTTCTAAAGTGCTTCTTTCACTCCAGAGGGAAAAATAGTCATGATGCTTTATTCCATCACTTGGCAAGACAAAGGCAATTCCAAAAACAACCTACTCCTCTTATGGTATTCCTCCATGAAGCACCTGACAGCATCAGTCTCCAAAGATCCATAGGATGTTCACACCAGACAGGCCTAAATTTACTCTCCTGCCAAGGACATGAAAAACATTAAGTCATACAAGACAAACAAGTTGGAAAGATGTAAACTGTAGATTAGAAAGATGCGTCATTACAGTTTTTTTTTATATTAATTACTATGCATTAGCATTTATCATCTGTCTTGCAGTAAACATGTTACTTGACCAGCAACCAAAACACTTACCCTAGCATCCCTGACTCCTTGATCTTTATGACATAAAGGAACATCAAAACAGTGTGGAACAAGTTGTTTCTGCCCTGTTTGTTGCCGCAAGTACAAACAGACCATCAGACATCACAGCGTACAAGTACACCTGACACAGCCTTTGTAGAGAGAGATTGGGAAACATGCAATACTGAGCAGTGATGAAAATAGGGGCTCCAGTTAAAGAATTATTTTAAAACAAGTGTGTGCACACTCTTCTGCTGTAACAAATTATTATGTATAATTGTGATTACCTATGGTACTGTTGGCAAGTACCACAGGAAAATAGTCCCAGCCGAAACAACTTTAACACTGTCTTTGAAATTACTTCTATAACAATTTATAACTCAGATACCCGGTGAAGTGGGATTATTGTGTATTATCACCTTGGGAAGGCTATAGACGTGACCCTGGTATATGAGCTGGTAGTGAGGGGGGTTGGTGCTGCTCTGGTGGATGCAGAAGAGGTTCTCGTTGGTTACATCTAGGAGGGACACAAGCAATGTGAGAATGGGACCCAGAGCAGTCCGGACACTGGGAAGCAATAAAAGGGGTAATTACCCGGTTTATCAGGGGTGTGGCTGAAATGTTGCGAGGTGAAGGTCTTTCCGTCGGGATATTTGGGGTGCGGGGGCAGCCTGGAGTCCAGGTACGTGCAAAACACATGCATGAGGATCTGACAGGAGAAAAGGAGAGAGAAGAAAAAAATAAAAATAGCATACACGTGGTACAACTCAATGTAACGTTCTGTGAACACGCACTGGACCGTGATTCTGTCATACACAGACACAGGTTCTATGCTTCTGTGTGAGAAATGCATTTGTAGACCATAGTTGAGGGTGATGATAACGCACAGTGAAATGCCATACAATTCAATGCTCATGGTCTATTGCCCAGGCAGTGTGTGTGTGTGTAGAAGCACTCACAGCACAGTCAGTGGGGAGGTCGGTGTCCCACTTCCGACTCTTTAAATCTCCTCCACCGTTCCAACGGAAGGAGCTCATGCAGCCGCTATGGGCTAGTTCTGACAAGGGAACACATTCACACAGGACATCAGCCGACAGACATGACACCATACATGTATGGGGAACTGTATTCACCATTCTCACACACACACACACCTACCCTTGATCCTGTCCACTAGATACTCCTGGTTGGGGGTGATGTCCAGGTACTGGACTATGGCATTCATAGTGGGGATGGAGGCAGCTTTCACCAGCGCTGCCTGCTTCAGGCTGCTGATACTGGCCTCTAGTGGACATACAGACACTCAAAGTGAAAAATGGGTCCACTGCACCAGTCACAGAATAAATTAAAAAAAAACGTAGGGTAAGTAATTCTCAAGAACGCTTGCTAAACTCAAATCACAAACAATGCCTTCAATTGCATAAAGTCCTCCCTCAGAAGCTCCGCTCAACACATTGGAAATGCATTGTGATGGCTAGGATATTGTTGCTGTGTGCGGTCTGCACCACTTTGTGTTCCTATTTACGGAGCCAGGGCTGTGTACAGGTACCGGATTATTAGAACGGTAAATTAGCAGAATACAAGGAGACATTAGGGACATTTGACTTAAAGTGTATTAGCTTACAATCGCAGACTATACCTTTTAATATCCAGGGTTGTGTGTCTGCATGTGCATACCTCCTATCTGAAGCTCAGAGCAGCCAATCCTCCTGAGCTGGCTGTTGACAGAGTCAATTTCCTTCACCAGAGTAACCATGATCGTGTCATTAATCCACTGTAAAACACAGGCAGACAAACACACGTGCAGTTCTAACAGGGGCGTCACGTTAGGCAGGAAGAGCATTAGCAACTGGGCGACAGCACTCACGTGTCTCAGCTTGGCTGTCCAGTGGTCGATGCGGTCCATCACCGTACGGCTGGTGGCGATTCTAGCCCACACCTACACACACACAGAGCTCTTACTGAAATGATGACCTCATTGAGACAATGTTCCTTCATAGGTGCAAATGTGCTTGAGGACAATCTCTCATTGGCATTCTCTGTTCAAACCACCTTGTGCTCTGCTTGTGTTAAGGCCGTTAGCAATTATGTTGAAGACTGAATGGTACGCTAATAGATAATGTACGTTGTGAAAGTGAGCCATGATGACATGCTGTTTGCTTACAATGTGTGTGCAATATTTATCTATTGACCAATAAACTAATTGTGAGTCACTTTGGATAAGAGTGTCCACTAAATTCTCTCCCAAAACATCCCATATGTCAGCAAAGGTCTCAGTCAGTACAGGCTAACGTGCACAGACCAACTCATCTGCTCAGTCTACCCCACAACACTCTGCACCATGACAAACCTCCTCTGCAGCCTGTTTGGAGCCCAGGTCAGTCTCATCTTTGTGGGCCGAGGGGGCCTGGGAGCGGCAAGCCGGCTGGTACTGGAACTTCCTCAGGCTCTGGGCGTAGTCACCCACCGAGCGGTTGTAGTTCCAGAAGGTCGGGCTGTGGGTTGGAGATGCCGACTCTGGACTCCCTGAAGAGATGGGAAAGGGGAATAACAACCACTGTCATTCTCTACTGGACTGTCCATAGCACTAGGTGATATTAACAACTTGTGCTTATCATCTGATACAGAGAGACCCCTGTAAGCATGTCTGCACTACCAGGAAGATTAGTTGTAGATTTTCATTAGCTGTCGGCAATGTCACTCACAAGATGTAATTCCGGCACAGCGCTAATGCAGTGCTCTATTTACTAATTTGTCTTTCTATTTCTCTTAACCCTCGTAATGTACTCAGAAATCTCATATTTGGCCACACGGCGGCGCCATCTGATTGTGTATGATTGGTGTGTTTTTCAATTGGCATTGCCGAGTGTATTTATTTATTAATTATTTCTTTATGTATTTATGTTGTTTTTTCGTGCCTTTAAACTCTCTTGTTGTCCTCGGGTTACAAACTCACACCTTGTTGTGCCAGCAGTGCACATCATATGTCTGTGTAAGCTGTAGAATTA
>JAODUG010008060.1:0-27132 GCA_027564795.1 Aphredoderus sayanus | reverse complement strand
CTCTCTCTCTCTCTCTCTCTCTCTCTCTCTCTCTCTCTCACACACACACACACACACACACACACACACACACACATAAACAAATTAGTATTTTTTTCCAATCCATTTTTATTTCATTGACAGGGAATCCTTGCCACATCGCCTGCTCCTGTAGGCTAGTCAATGGACATATCCTATTGTGCATGAGAGTAAACGAGGCTGCAGAATAATTCTGACAGGATCTGAACACGGTGAGTCCTCTACACTTGCCCTCGCTCTTTTTTGTGGATGTTCAGAACAGGATCCGATAGGACTAAGGACCGTTGAGATTTTGGAAAATCACATAGGCTATACACAGGAACCTATTGATGACAACCATATAGTTCAACGTAATGTCACGCTAGTGACATACTTGGCGCGCTGCAGCTTAGATTTGAAGCGGTGAAATTTGAAACGGGCAGTCGAATTTGTTAGTCATGTTTCTAAAATCGTGTGGGAATTCGGGAACCTAAACGTGTAGGCATTATATGATACAATTAAACTTAACTGGATCGCAGTGGAAATGACAACAACCGTGCCAGCGTATCACATACAGCAGTATCTTAAAGGAAAAGACTGGATCTGGATATCATAATGATAAAGCAGGCTGGCTACTTGTTGTCCTTCTAATTCACTGTAGTGTTTTGTGTTGAGGAAATATGTTATATTTAGTGATATTTCTATCAATTGTGCTTGCTCGTTTTAAATAAACATGTATTAAAGCAAAATGCGTGTGTTTAAATGACGCAGCGCAAAAGTCAATACAGTAGAGTAGATGCTTGCAGCGCGCTTTTCGTTTTTGTGAGTAGGGCTTTTCCAGCTACCGGTTCTGGAAGTGTGTGCAAGTCGTGCCATTCATTATAAGCCTGTTGATTTAGAACCCCGTCTCTACAATAAGCAAGCAACACCGGGACCTCTTAATTGTAGCCTATAAGAACTGCGCAAATTAACAAAACGAACGAAATAGGAAATACCTAAACTGACTTGTATAAATCGGTAACGGGAAGATCGTAGACCAACCGACCCGCTGCATGTTTACCTCTACATGACCCCTTCAACTTTCAACTCTAGATGACTGCGCGTGACCGATTATCTCGATCTAATTGCGATGCGCGGTCAGATCAACCATACCATGTTGTTGATGCCTAAGATAAATGTGATGGTTTACCAGTAGCCTATAGCTACATGAGATTATACGCCTGTGTGCTCCATAACAAACCAAATACCAAATACCTGCGTGCGTGTGTGTGTGTGCGTGTGTGTGTGCGTGCGTGTGTGTATGTGTGTGTGAGTATGTGATTGGTCAATAGCACAGTAATGCAGGTTTCAGATAGGAACTCGCTGCGCAGGCCTATAAGAACATAGCGACAGAAAAGAGGGAGGGGAGTATTTGAAGCAGACTGGACATTCGTAATAAAGAATTGGAGGAGTGAAGGGCTTCAAGTTACAGATGGCGAAGAGCGTATGAAGATAATGAATGCATGAAATGAAATTAGCAGAATCAGACCTGTATGTGATTGGAAATAATCGAGCCATAATACTCTATCCCAAAAGGCTACGGCAGCATTGCCGCGTCTCGTAGCAGCAGAGAGGGCAGGAGCAGACTGCCTCTGCTCGATGTGAGCTGGACATACCAAGGAACAGCACATCACTAACACACTGTGCAACCGACGGACAAAAGGCATGTGGGATTCGTAAAAATGCACATTGTGTCGTTATGGTTAAAAGCAGCCGTTGAATATACGTGCGTAGACGCATTGGCCAGCAGGATGAGCGTGTTTTCTTCGCGGAATCAGACTACTTATAAAGGTAAAAGGCCATGGAGACGAGATAAGTGCACCAGAAAATATCAAGGTTTTGTGTAAAAGTTGTAAATAACAATTTGAACACTGGTTAATATATTTTATATTTCTCATGTACAAATCAATTCATACTGATTGGAAAAAATATACTGAACATTATATCAATTATCATGAGCCTATAACAATGCAGTTAATTGCAGTTAAATTCTAATAAATAAATTTACGTATACGTTTGTATGATGATATTTCTATCAGTAAAATAGGCCTACAAGAAAATTAGGACTGTAATGATTATTTGCAATTGTAAATAATGTAGTAGGCTAAACTTTAGTTATGTAATAATCAGTGTTATAATTTTTTCCCCGCATTTTAAGTTGCTTAAAGGCCATTCTGTAAACATATCAAGTGCATAATACCTATACCTAGGCCTATACGGTATGTCGTTGGTACGGTATGGTGTTTATGTCGCAATTACAAAGCCTATAGTGAAATCACAAGTTGTCTTAACAAAATGTATGACTATTTGTGTATTTATTTGTTTGTTTTTAGCAATTAATTGCTTGTCATCTCCGTTGAAAATGTTTTTGAAAAGTTTTATTATTTGGAATACCATGCTGGCATTATAGGCTACAGCTCAGCACCATGGTAGGCCTAATTATTATTATAATTTTCTTATCACGAATTACTGTAAAAACTATACAAAGACATTCAGCACCTTATAATATATCTCAAGATCCAGTATAGCTTAATAAGACATATCATTGCGTGTGTGTGTGTTTGCGTGTGTGTGTGTGTGTGTGTGTGTGTGTGTGTGTGTGTGTGTGTGTGTGTGTGTGTGTGTCCAGTAAAGATAATTTAGTTCCAGTGTGACATGGCTAACGGTGGGGACCCATTCGGCCTTCCAGTGCGAGCAGAAGCAGAGCGCATGGATTCCCTTAAAGAGAACAAACCACAGGAAAACCACACGCGAATTTTAAACTCCCCAACACCAGCACAGACCACGTGTAATCAGCAGGTATATTTTCAAAAACATACAAATATTTTTCTAGCATATCTGTAACTCTGTTAAACTACTGTGATCTCATGGAAAACATAGCACTTGAGGGCAATCGCTTGTTTTTGTGGTACGTCTGTGGTGTTGATTTTTTGTTTCTTTAAAATTGATTAATTAGCCGGACATGCTGAACTAAAGTCAGAAATCAGGTTTCTTTGCTCAAGAATTTATTTACATATGCAATCCAGACAGTCACATTTTAGATAAGTATTAACATTTAACAATACTGTATAATCAAGGGTAGATTTATGGTGGTGTATAAAGGTGATATATTGGTTTATTGTATACCCATTTGGACAATAATGCCATCATAATGTAGGTCTAAAGCTTTAGCAAAATGTAGCCTAATGTAATAATGTTGTCCAACGTATTTTGTCTGCTACAACTTCAACTAGAAGAGGGCTTAATTATAATAATTAATTCAGATATATGCACGATAATGTCAATATTGTGTTAAATTCCAGGGGATGGAGGCAATTAAAGTTTTCCTACATGAACGAGAACTTTGGACAAAGTTTGATGAAGTTGGGACTGAAATGATAATTACCAAGGCTGGAAGGTAAATAACAACTCGTTGGCTGCAGGCTAATATTTTTAGCTCCAGATTTTTATTATTCTTGTTGATTTTCCTTCCTTTTTCCTTTTTATCATAAATTAACACCCTCTTTAAATAAAATTGTCATGCACTTCAAAAGTATACGAATAACAGGTAAAATTTGACGTAGGCAAATTCAACGTATCAAGTCAATTCTGATATTTTCTCTGGGTGTGTGTTTTAGGAGAATGTTCCCTAGCTACAAAGTGAAGGTAACAGGACTCAACGCTAAAACCAAATACATTCTGCTTATGGACATTGTACCCGGGGACGACCACCGCTACAAATTTGCAGACAATAAATGGTTCGTATATCAACACGCAAAAATATCTCACTAATAGCTCTCCCACATATAAGATGGTTGAATATGTTTTCGGCAGACTTTAATCGCTATCACCAATTTGGGAAGGTTTAATAAAGCAATAGACGCTCAGCTTTGGGCGATTTAAGCCCATTGCTCCATAATTCTGACTTGTAGTTTATTTGTTGGCTCTTTCCCACAGTGGCCTAGTTCTCTGCCTGTCCACAGCCCGCATGCCCCTGTCCCTGCCCGCGAGTTCAATCTCAGGAAAGGGTTCACTGGGCGGACAGACAGATTTAGAGCGTCCCATTCAAGTGCGTGTAGTTGAGCTGTAAATACGAATAGACTCACGAAGACTTATCAATGTAACCTACTACTTTTCATCTCGTGTCTGCTTCAGAAAACATTGTGGTATTACAATCTAACGTTCTGGAAACAGACATTGTAGATAAATTGTTTTGACAGACAGTCCCAAGTCGGTGCGCAATTGTGTTGCGTTGCGCAAAAGTGCGGAGAAATCTCAGATTGTATCGGCTACTCTACAGGCCATTTGTTTGTTTGGATCATAACCTATATGGGGTATATCCACAAAAATTTCTAAAGAACATAATTATTAAATTATGAAATGCTTAATGTTTGGTTTTCATTCTGTCATGTAAACGCACACAATATAAGCTATTTGGTGCCAAATGCTGTTGCAAATAAACTCATTTACGTGTTCTGCCTATGATCTTCTATAGTTCCAGCGCCTGAACTTTTTAATTCGTTATACAGATGTTAACATTTCTGAGCTTGTCCGTCTGAATAAATAGTATGAGCTGAAAAATCAGTCTGCTATCAACGAGAGAAACTACACTGAAACCTATAATCTCTATTTATAGATCCAGAATGATAGGCTAGATCCCTGGCCTTGTGTGTGTGTGTGTGTGTGTGTGTGTGTGTGTGTGTGTGTGTGTGTGTGTGTGTGTGTGTGTGTGTGTGTGTGTGTGGCAGCGCTGCGGGGGAGCGTAGTGCATGGACAGACTGATCCAGAAAATGCTCCGTTATTCAACAGGTCGATAACGGGAAAGGCAGAACCCGCGATGCCTGGAAGACTTTACGTCCATCCAGACTCTCCTGCCACTGGGGCGCACTGGAGCCGTCAGCTAGTGTCTTTCCAGAAACTCAAACTCACAAACAACCACCTTGACCCGTTCGGACACGTGAGTTCTGCAGCGTTCTCACCTAGTCGGATAAAGGTTAAAACAGCTTGTTTGTTTGAATTCATACTTTCTCATCATCTGAAATATTAAACGAATTAAAAGTTAGGGGGAATATGGTGCGTAAGAAGTCTGTGGCTTTAAGCTTTTTTGGCCATCTGACATTAGTGGCTATCGCCTAATCTTGGATGGTGTTACACAGTGTTATTAATTAATTCGTTCATATTAGATAGGCTAAGGCTAGTCGAGGATTTGTTTTCAGGTGGTAGCACTTGTGGCTCAGCTTCATCACAACATTAGGCTCATAATTCAGAAACCATCACAACACATCACAAATCACACGCTTAATAACATGTGGGTATAATAGCAACACATTTTTATGCAAGTGTCTCATACTCTATCATGTTTATAGCTTTTATATGCATAATACACTTTACATAGGCCTACAATGAGCATCTGTAGCCCATAAAGAAACATAACCACTACTGAAAAATGCCACAATAAAGCTCACGAAAAGGAAGTTATGTTTGACCCGAAGGTTATTTTTACCAAAACAGTTTGGGTAAATAGGTATGTTAGTATTTGCTCGCACTATTGATTTAAAAAAACAGTCAATGTCTTCCCATACCCTCTTTTCATTTATGATTATATAGGTTATATTGAGAGGGGGTTAAGAGGACAAAGCGCACCATCACCCAACAGTAGGATAACCTCTTGTTGAGTGGTCGTGTTTCAGATGGCTAATTGCAGCTACTGTGCCTATCAGTTACAGTAAACCAAGAACACAAGATGCAGTTTGATCTTTTCTTAGATTTTCTGGAAACAGTCTGACTGGCTGCTGAACGATTCAGTCTTCTATTTGCCCTATACAGATAATACTGAATTCCATGCACAAATACCAGCCTCGTCTCCATATTGTGAAGGCAGATGAAAACAACGGGTTTGGGTCGAAAAACACTGCTTTCTGCACGCACGTGTTCTCTGAGACAGCCTTCATCGCGGTGACATCCTACCAGAACCATAAGGTAAGACAAGCTGACGCACTTTTTTATATGACGTATCCAATAGCACTTGGATTTGAAATAGCCTAGTGTTAGCCTATATGTAGGCTATAAAGCTTATCGATTATATTTATAAATATAAATAGCTTATATAGGCTACGAGTGCAATATCGTAAAGGTTTACGTTGTTTATTTGTCAGTTGTTAGTCAAATACTACCATGTAACGTTGGGTGAATATTGGTTAAAACGAAGCCGCCTATGTCCACTAATGCGCACTTTCCCTCTGTGATTCTCTGTGTATCAGATAATTTATTTCCATCTTCACTGTTTATGTCTTTGCTCTGTATTTATAAACACGATCAATAATTAATCGCCCAAGTGTGTATTTGTGTGCGCGCGTGCACGATTTCTGGTTATGGCTGAAGCACGCCCGCGGATGCACGCACGTGTGTGCTGTGATGACCTGTTTCTTTCCCTTTATCTTTCCTCACTGTTAAGACAAATAAATGAAGCTGCTTTTACCTTCTTTTTTCTTCATGTTTTTTCATGTGATCCAAAATATAAACAAAAACAAACATGTCCTTGATTATAGGTTTATAATGCATTTATGCCACAAATATTTAGATATACTTGAGTTAATTAGTTAGGGCTAGTTTTCCATTATTATACTTATAATAATAAATAATATTCAATACAGTATACAGGTGGTTATGGTATTGCTACTACAATGTGCTATGAGCTGAATAATGGCCATCCATGTGCTGGGCCTACGCTGTCTGTTTAGGCCTGAGCTGGTGTCAGATTTCTCCAAAGACCCACAGGTTTGTGATGACGGACACAATCTTTAACCAAAGGAAATTTGTCACAATGTGAACGTTTCCCTCCATGACATCACTTAGAAAAGAGTGAAGAACATCAAAGAGAGCCACTAAAAGCCTTGGCCTGAAATCCTTAAACCTGGAGACTGTTTAGGTAAACAGTTTACTCTGTGTCAGCTGGCGGGAACACTGTCCACACCCCTGGAACGTCAGTGAGCTGAGGAATGTTCATATGGAGGGCCACAGTACAGCTGCCTTCAACCCAGGGCCCTGCATATACTGTAAATACAGTAAAC
This sequence comes from Aphredoderus sayanus, assembly GCA_027564795.1. Classification (NCBI taxonomy): domain Eukaryota; kingdom Metazoa; phylum Chordata; class Actinopteri; order Percopsiformes; family Aphredoderidae; genus Aphredoderus; species Aphredoderus sayanus. The sequence goes on along the minus strand of JAODUG010008060.1, from coordinate 20,047 downwards.
CACCTAGTTGAGCTCAATGAAATGTAGTTACCTGCTCACCTGTTTGCCTGAGTGATTGTGTGTGTGCATGTGTGTGTGTGTGTGTGTGTGTGTGTATATATCTTCATTAGTGTGTTTGTACATTCCCACAGGCCTGTCACCATGGAACTTCTTTAATGTGATTATATACTGTATTAAATATGATTACAATAGATGTCTGTTCTTGCAGGGCCTGTCTGTTTGTTGAACTTTCACTATATTTTATTATATCTTTTTGTCTATATTCTGTCTTTTGTAGATTACACAGTTGAAGATAGAGAATAATCCCTTTGCTAAAGGGTTCAGAGGCAGCGATGACATGGATCTACACCGCATGGCCAAACTCCAGGGGTGAGCACAGCCTTATAACTCCTTTGTGTGGTTCTGCTGTGTTGAGCATGTTTCTAGTTCATTCTCTCTCTCTCTCTCTCTCTCTCTCTCTCTCTCTCTCTCTCTCTCTCTCGCTCTCTCTCTCTTGCTCTCTGTCTATCTATCTCTCTTGCTGTATGGCCTGGGGGAGGGCTGTTACTGTATGATGGGGTACAGATGGCCTTAGGAAGGTGAGGATGTTAACCCAAGAGGAAAATTGTCACCTGACAGCCTTGCTGTTACAGTAATAGCACAGTAATAACATAACACAGACAGATACTTCACATTCATTCACATTGTTCACATACAGTATCTATATATAGACTCATTCATACATGTAAGGCCCATACTGACACCAAAACCCACTGGCAAATGCAGAGACAGATGCACACTTGAGTGCGTGCCAGTGGTCAGCTGACAGCACTGTGTAGCTTCTCCCGGCGTGTCGCGCTAATCTCTGTTGTGTCAGCCAGTGTGCTGGGTAGTTTTAGCAGGCCAATGGGAGAAGCTCCTCGCGAGGAGGGCAGGCAGGGGAGGGGGAGACGTGTGGAAGCAGCTCTCGCGCTATCGTGCTGCTGTGTGCAGAAGACAGCAGGAGTGTGGATCGGAGAGGAGAGTGTATCTGAAGTGACATACGGCTGGATGTTTATTTTTAGAGAAGGGAATTATCTCACACACACACACTGTGTGTGTGCGTGTGTCACTAGCAGGAGAGATGTGGAAAGCTGGTTCAACACGAGGGCAGAGACAGACTCAGGGATGCAACTCAGGGAATCTGAGTACGACTACTGGGCTGAGGCGTTATCACTAGAATGTGCATTAAAACTAAAATATTATTATTATTATTATTATTATTATTATTATTATTATTATTATTATTATATTATTATCACACACACATACACACAAACACCGAAGTCAATCAAGGAATTAGGTTAACCCTGCTGTCCTATGGGTCAAAATGACCCTTTGCACTTGCCAGTAGTGGGCACCAACCACAACATGGACATATGACATTCCGCGGTTGAGTAAAGTCGATGCAGTGATGCTGGAGAAAGATTTATATTTGAATTTGATCAAAACAAAACTATTTTTTCAATAGCGTACTCCCTCAGAGACAGCCCCCTCAAATCGAGCATGCTGGAATAGTGTTGTCTGATGCTCTTGTTTGTTTGTTTTCCCATATACAGAGAACATTTTAATATGAAAATGCTTTACCTCACCTTTAAACAGTATGCAGTTCCACAGTCATGACGTTGCGTATGTGTGTGTGTGTGTGTGTTCCTCAGTAAAGACTACCCAGTGGTCCCCCGCACTGCAGTCCGCCAGAGGGTGTGCTCCAGCGGGGGTCCCTACCACACGGAGGGACGGTGTTTGCGCGGCTCCCCTGAAGCCATCAGGTCCCCCTACCCATGTGAGAACAGTTTGAGCAGCAGTCCCCAGGAGCTTCTGGGCCCCCCTGCTCCCTATACCTTGCCCCACCCTCAGCTACAGCACAGTCACCAGCCACAGGTGTACCCCAGCGCCAAGAGGAAAGGTATGGAGGAGCTACTGTAAAGTGGAATTGTACGTTTGTTAAACCCTCGACTGCATCATGCCAGTAGCTCACTACCTATTCTGCTGATGTTTTCTGTGAGTTAATCCCTTGGTCGGGGTATAGTATACAGTACTATACTATTCACTTCCATTGCTTGTCAAAATAAAAGTTTTCTACTGGCCAGTAATAATGTTACATTTGATGTGTTTTTTAATTTTTTATTGTTTATATTAGATATTGACTTTTATGGCATAAAACGTTCAATAAAATTAAAAAAAAAAAAAAGAAATGATAAGGTGTACTGACAAAGCTGATCAGTACATACTGGTGGTATGTTCAAGTTCAGTTTGTTGTGGAATCAACACTGGCCACTATATGTAATCTCTCTCCCTCTCCCCCTCTCTTCCTTTCTCTCTCTCCCTCTCTCCCTCTCTCCCTCTCCCCCTCTCTTCCTTTCTCTCTCTCCCTCTCCCCCTCTCTCCCTCTCTATAGCGGAGGAGAGCTGTCCTTCAGGAACCCGTCTGTACCAGTACAAGAAACACTTCAGCGGGAGCTCTCCCAGCCAGGGCGAGTCCTACTACCACCCGTCCTCCTATCCTCCCGCTCCCACTCTGCCCAGCAACCCTGCCCTGGTCCTCACCGACACCCCCTACGGGCCAGACATGGGACAGCGGCAGGCCTGCATGTTCGCCAGCTCCGACCTCAGACTGGAGGAGCTCAGCTGTGCGTCCTGGTCTTACACCTGCGCCCCACCCGCCACCATGACCTCCCTGGAGCCTTACCCGCACTACGCCCCCCACGGCCCCTACAGCTCCAGCCCCCAGGGCTCCCGGCTGAGCACCGCGGCCCACCAGTGTTCACCTTCGCTGGGCGAGCCCATCCCTCACGACCCCTACCAGACCCCGGCCTCCGGGCCTGTGCCGCAGACCCCCCAAAACATCCACAGCAGGCAGCTGAGCCCCCCTGTCAGAGAGTACTCTCGCTACCCCTCCAGCCAGTCCCCGCCTCTGTACCACACGCTGGAGACACACACACACCTCAGGGGCAGCGTCCCCGAGTGGAGCTCAGCCTCGTAACGGGAGGCGGAGCGCGGTGAAGAGCGCGGACAGTCGTGTGCAGACACCCTTCCCCTCCGCTCTAATGACAGACGCTGCAGCGGAATATTAGGGCTCCAGTATGACGGCACGTGTGTGACATAGTGTGAAGAAGATGGTGCTGTGCCAAGCGCTTCCTTCCGCCTGTGGTGTTCCCTCCTCATGCTGCAGGGAGCCGTAACTTCTCACTTTAAACTGTGTGACATTTCAGAGGAGAAAGAAAGAGCCCATTTCCAAGCAGCACAATGAACATTAAAACTGTACTTTATCACTCTTCCCCACACACACACACACACACACACACACACACACACACACACACACACACACGCACACACACACGCCAATGACCGGCCCAGTCCAAATCCAAGTCCAAATGTTTGCACTGTGAGTCCCGTCAGGCCGGACCATAAAAAGTACGAGGCCATTTTCCTCTCTCACTGATGGATGTACGCTGTGATGCTGTGACTCAGTTCCTTTTACTGAAAAAAATTATCTCAGCTTTCACACTATAGCCGGGGGAAACATTTTACTCTTATTTTGGTGGAGCACAGCACAGCTCCTTGCTCAGTCTTGTTGGAGAAGAAAGGTGATGGGTTGTGTGTGTGTGTGTGTGTGTGTGTGTGTGTGTGTGTGTGTGTGTGTGTGTGTGTGTGTGTGTAGGCGATGTCAGCTCAGCTTAAGGCTGCTGTGAGTTAATTCCCATTGAGCCATAGTATAGCTGTAGGCACTGCACCATAGAGATAAACAGTTGTTTAGACTGTGGGACTTGTAAACATTATTTTCAACTGCATTCTGGGAAACTGGGTAACTGCACAACTCGGCATTACACAGCTGTCACTGCTGTCCTTTGTGTCACCCCAAACTGACCAATAGGGACTGTCCTTTCTATGAGAGCCCACCAATTGGCAGGCTCATCTCCTGTATTTGGGTTAGAGAGGACTGCTTTGAAAAAATTAAGAATGAAGGAACAAAATATATGTGAATGCAATATTTACCCCTTATTTTTATTGATCTAATCATTTAAATAAAAACCATTCCCATTTCGTAACCCACTGCCAGACAATAAAATTGACCGGGAAATATCCAAAAAGCTCTCAATTTACTTTTACATTTAAATTTAAGAACACAGGCACAAATGTATATTGCATTTCTCTTCCCTCTTATGGAACATTTTTGAATAACATTGCCTCCCCATCTCTGAGTAAACTCTATGGAAGGATGTTTGGAGTGAACTTGAGCATTTGCTTTACTTGTGTGATGGAATACCCTCTTATTTTCCTGCTCTTGTGTTTTGTATGCAGTGACATGTGACACAGTCAGTCATTACAACCTATCACAGAGGGCAGAATCATTCCCCGTTGTTCTTCTACATGTATGTGATGTGTGTGTGTGCATGTGTGCTTGCAAAAGCACGCTTGTGTGTGAATGCATCCATGTGTCTGTGAAATCTAAGAAGTTCTCAACATTTGGGACTTTTCTTATTAGTATTGTACCTGATAATAGTATTTATTACTCTAGATTTGTAAAGATTAGTTTGTTGTAAAAGTGTTTGTTTCTAATTTCACCCCGCATTTTCAAGTGGTGATTAATGGTTGTGACGAACAAGCAAAATATCTTAAAATAAAAATGAAATCAGATTTATATACAGAAATGAATAAATTGTAAGACATTTCAAGCAGGCCTCCCTTTGTGTTCTTTGCCAATAGATTGATAGAACACAGTGGGGAAAAACACAATGACTCACATTCCCTCTGTGTTATTTAAAGAGCACTCAGCACGACAGGAGGGCAGCACAACGTCACTATAAATAACTAGATCACTAGAGTCTAGGTGCATGCTCTCCACTGTGTCCATGTGTCTAACAGCTCCCCGCTGTCAGTGTAGACTGCTTCTTCGTGTGAAAGTGTGTATTGAGTCAGAGTGTTATAGAGTATGAAACGACCCACCTTATATTCATTATCCCCAGTCTCCCCTGTATCCCTGCGCCCTCCATTGTTCCCACTTGGCAGACACACCCACCAAAACCTACCCGGCATGTCTGTGGATGCCGAGAGGCGGTGCATACCTCGTCCTCCTCCTCTTATCTCTGACAGGTTGTTTGGCATCTCCAGTCTCCACCAGCTGGACCCCCTCACAGACAACCTGTTACCCACAGACGGCTGGGCTCTGTTGGGATGGCAGGACGCAGCAGGCTGGGGTGTGTTGGTGGTCCCCCGCCCACCACCCCAGCCTCTCCAATACAAAACACCAGCTCTCTGCTGCTTCTCCTCTCCAAGGCAAACCACCAATCCACGAATCAGACATGAATACACACGCACACACGCACACAAACAAACAAGACGCTGACCCCTTTTCTTTTAATATCCACTGTAATTGTATTGAATATGCCAATGTTCTGTTCACCCTTGATCATGTTCTCTCGTAAGCCTTTTCAGGGCTTACGTGCATTACATGCTTGTCTTTGTTTGCACGAGACCCCATCAGTTATAACTCGCAGCACACTGTATATATATTGTATGACATGTCAGAGCGAGTCAGATATCCCTCTCTTGCCCTCTCTCTCTCTCTCTCTCTCTCTCTCGCTTGCGTGGTGGGGTCACAGGTTAAGCAGGCGGCTCTTTAGATGGTCTGTTCCTCCTTAACCCTTCGTCTCAAACAAACAGAGCGCTGGGGGAACAGAAGAGAGATGGTGGGGTGGTGGGGGTGGGTCCTTGGGGCCTCTCTGAAGATGGATGGACTCAACACATGCTTACATTACTGTACAATACAGTACAATGCGGTGCCCTGTGATGACTGTGAGTGTGGCGAGGAGACACCGATGAAAATATACAGTAGCTTTGGTTACTAAAGCAGTTTTTAACACATGCATGTATGTGTGTGTGTGTGTGTGTGTGTTTGTAAAGGAGCTTAATTCATCAGTAGAGGACTTTCTCAGACACACCAGTCTGACAGCCGATTGATGATCCCTGCTGATCAAAGAGCCTAAGTGGTGCTTAACGTTATCTGTCCGACCCTCTCCCTCTGCCCCCTCCCTCCCCATCATCTCCATATTCTGCTTTTCTCATCTCTTCCTAATTTACTTGTTGATGTTGCAGTGCAAATGGACAGCAGGAAACACAGCAACACAAACAACACAACCCACACACGTATACAGTTATTTTTATAAAACTGTATATGCCACTGGATTTTGGAAGAGTTATTTTTTTTAAATGTCACTACATTTGCCTTCAGACCACAAACCTGCAAACCACTACAGCCCAGCCACATCCAGAGTTCAGACAGTGGATACGTTGTAGATGTGGCTGGGCCGTTTATTTTAAGCAATTCTTTGCAGGGGAAATGGGAAGTGGTTCCTTACTATACTGTATAATGTTGATGTTATACAGCTAAACAACTGTGCATGATCGTTTCACTGAGGAAATTAGCCATTCAAGTCTGATTTAAAGTTGATTTAATTATAATTTGAATTGCTGCATTTATTGACTTAAATATATAGATGTGTAGCATGGCCTCTCTAGTGGGACATTCAGAGACATTTGTGTGATGTTTTTACATTAATGATGCCATTTTGAGCAGAATAAGTGGTCTGAGATGGAGTGTAATTGGTAAAGTTAATTATATTCTCTCTCTGGTCTCCTGAAGCCTGTTTCTCTTTTTCTAACTGGGTGCTGGTAAAACAGCTCACAAAGACAGAAAATACTTCAATTAAATTATTTTAAATCTTTTTTATAGCAGAAAGTATAGAAAGTTCCAATAATATGGTACATTTTGCATTATTTATCTATTTTTATAGCTCCTGCGTCTTAGCAATGTTTACATAGGCCAGTAGTAATTGGCCTACAGATATAGGCCTACAGATGTGCCTTCTTAGACCAGAAGTATTGTTATTTCTTTATTTAAATTCATCTTGCTCCCAGTGTGAGATTTGCAGCAACATTACAATGTGTACATTAAGAAGAAAATTATTTACATAGAACATTTGGTGGTCAGAGAGGGAAGGTTGTCCATGATGGCATTGATATTGTCTATTCCTTTATTTAGCTATAATTTATAAGCAAGAATGGTAATGGTTTTAAGCACTGTATAGTAAGAAGACCCTGACCCAAGCTAATTTCCCCCAAATGAGAGTTTATGGCTGAAATAGCCATGGAATCGTTGAAGTAGATCTTAATATTAGTATAAGGGCTGTCAAGGATAAGAGAGTAAAGTGTGTGTGTGTGTGAGTGTGTGTGTGTGTGTCTGTGTGTGTGTGTGTGTGTGTGTGTGTGTGTGTGTGTGTGTATGCCAGTGTTCTCGCTTGGTTTGTTCTGCGAGCTACGTCTGAAAGAGTGAGGTCAGGGGTCAAACCAACAGCAGACAGGCCAGTCCTGGGTCAGAGGTCTTAGACTAACCTGATCAGTGAAGGCTGTTTATCTGACCACCTCGTACCACCGCCGGGGTGATGGTGCTGGTGCAGCCTCGCTCTCACTAACAAGGTACACTCTCACTTTTACACTGGCCTCTTCTCCCAGTCCACCACTGTGAGGACGCAGAGACAGGCCACAGAGGAAATACCAATAAACACATGACAATACACAAACAGGCTTATTGCATTAGTTTGAAGTCTTCTCAGCAGAGTAAGCGGCCCATGTAGCCCAGGCCAAGACCAACGGGCCAACATGCCTAACAGGGTGAAAAGGAATAAGAGGCGCTCCCACAGTGGGTGGTGGGGGGGGGCCATGGTCCGACATGGAGCCAATGTCCCGACTGATTACAGCCAGAGGACTGGAGAAGCATGCTAATCCTCCACCAACACACACACACACACACACATGCGCGCGGAGTGTGATGCACACACACACATGCAAACCTATTCAATTCAGAGATTTCCCCCTCATGTCTCTAGTCTAGGTCACCAGCATAATAGTATAACTAGCAGCAGGACATCTCGAATTAAAGCAGCTCTGATTGGTCAAAACAAAAAGACCGCAGCCTAACGAGACCCCCATTCTGATTATTTGCTGAAATTCTTCTAAATGGATGCAACAGCGATGCTTTTATCATACTGATGAATTTGTTCATGCTGATGAATTTGTTCATCATTATGCTTTTAAAATAGGTTCCGAGCTACTTTTAAATCCCTTTGTAAGTGAACTGTGATGTCTTGCTGTAAGTATTTTAATTTAGTTTTCCTTAAACTTTAAACTTTTTCGGGTACCGTACCCGAAAAAGAACATGACAGGTGAGTGTCTGTGGCCTGTGGAATGCCTGGTGTGGAGGTCTCAGGTGTTTCAGCAGCCAAGGGAAGACCTGCCCCTCACCCTTTAGCATCCCTGGAGGCTTGTCTCTACCCATGTACAAGGATGTTGGCAAACAGGCCTGACACGAGCACCGCTAACAAACAAACACAAACATCAATAAACAAACAAATGTGTTCATACAAATGCATATAACCCCCCTCCCCCTGCTCCATAAAGTCAAACCTCTTCTGCAGTCAACTCAGAACCTATTGTTTCTTGAAAGCAGCATTGTTTTTGTCTATATACAGCATCTAGAAGACCATGTCTCATTACTAATAGATGGTGTCAGAGAGCCACTGGCCCCTCTGTCTGACAAGCGCATTAGCATAAACACAGACTTCCTCTCAATATCTGTTTGCACCACATTGTTGACCTTTAATAATGAATGGCTAAATGTTTGTTACATGCCCACTGGAGGGTGATGATTATTTATGTATGCGTGTGTGTAAGGGAAAAAGTATAGATAAATGATATGATAAAAGGGCCATAGATTACCAACAGTATATTCATTTTAACAATTACAATAACGTAATATATTTTAGGGATTTCACCTAAAATGATAATCTTATGTGATAATAAAATAAAAAAACAACATTACTACATTACTATAATTTCCTGCTAAATTATAAGGGTGCAAAGTTCAGAACCCTGGTTATGGGACATTCTAATAGAAATGTTTTCCAAAAGGAATCAGACATAAGGGGCCAAGGAAGGTGTTTGCAGGCTAAGCTCAAAAGGTAACATAATGCTTGCATTTAATACATGACTAAAATATGTGTTTTAGTTAGATGCCTTCATGGATTTTGACTGATTCTTGTTCCCCACCTTCTCCCTCAAGCCTATTAAACAGTAGGAAGGTGTTTACACGGGTGTGATTGCTCCATCTCCTCAGCCTCACACTATCCTGTATCAGGCCCAACATGCTTTTACTCTAATAGCATCATGCCATTAGTATTAATAAGTGCTGCACCTTGATGTGTGTGTGTGTTTGTGTGTGTGTGGGCATGTATTTAGCATGCTACTCTCTCATCAAAAATAGATCCCGCATCGCTCCCTCTAGCTATCGGTGTTGTTGTTTTTCCCCTTCACTGCCCCTCAGCCTTGGCTCATACAGGCATATGAGTGTATGCATATGCAGATGCATTTCTCTGGTTCATTTCTGTCATCGTCAGAAACATCGCCCTTAAAACACCTGGCATTCATTATGGCCAGATACACACTGCCTATCCATTAAGTGCCATTATCTGTCTGTTATTTGTGGCACTAGTGCTTTTGCTGCAAGTTGAACAATGTGACCCCTAGGGTGGTGTTATGTCCCTGCAAGGTGATTACATGTCTTTAGAGACATTTAGATGAGGGAACAGAGGAGAGGAAACCTTCAGTTAAAGATTGTTCCCATCAGAATACAAGGCAGTAGAGCAGACGGCTGCTACTAATGATGGGATTACATTTACTGACTGAAGCTAAAACAAGATCTAAGTTAATGTCCTCTTTAGCCTCTCTTGAGAATTTGTTTTGAGCAAATAATAAAAGTTGTGTAATTGGAATGCTTGGTTATATAAAATACAGTGTCAGGATAAAATGTGTGAACCACCAATAACTGGTTTTTGTTGAGACTAGTAGCCAATTACATGAGACTACTATTCTATATTGTTTTCTGATATTATTGATGACGGATAATAATTATTATCTATAGTATTATCTATCATCTCTTTGTTGCACGGTATTACTGAAACAATATGAATTGCAAAGTTGCCTTATTTGTTTTGCTAGGAGTTATTTTTGAAGACTATGAAATTAATGACACCAAATAAACCAAAAATTGTAATACTGAACTCAGCATTTTCAGGTGGGGAGCCTTTGAATTTGTTAAACAGAGACGCATTGAGCTGAGGGCCCTAGAGAAGATAGTGTCTTGAGAACAATATGAACAACAATATTCAACAATGTTTAACAATATGAACAAATTAAGTTGCACCAAACATATGCTTATTAATAGTATGTGTCATTTTATCCATGCACTAAAAACATATGATTTGATTAATAGTTCAAATATACCTGGTGAAATTGTGCTTGTCTACTTCATGACTTCATGTCACTAAATGCAGGTTTACACCACTGGGGGCTGTAACGGATCTTTGTGTTTGTTACCATAGAAACTAAAGCATGCAACACTGGAGCAGAGATTGTTAAAGTTTTCATAGGTTTACGCAAAACTTTATTGGCATGAAATAAAATGGCATTGAATATAGAAGATTATTTCAGGACGATTAAAGATAAACAGTACCTTGAGTGAGTAGCCAATATTAACTACTTATGACGATATTGCTGAGCTAAATCAACTGATTTTATTTTATTTTGTCTATATTGTGTGGGAACAGAAAACTGCATGTGGAAGACAAGCATTTGATGAAGAGAACTACACAAATGCTGGAGAAACGCACGGAGTTAGCTGAGGTTGATACACAGCTCAAAGCAAAGAGAGAGGTACAGTATAGTCTCTAAAGTACTCTCCAGAATTATTTAATCTCCAAGGAACAAAATGGATATACTTTTTTCATAACGTAATGTCGACTGCAAACCGAATCTACGTGACATGTATTTATTACACTGCATGCGAAAAATCCTAGTCTTCCCTTAATTTTACTTACTTAAAAGTAGCAATATTGTACTGTAGGTGTTCGACCTGGAAAAAAAGTGTTTGCGACAGAGCAGAGATGAACTGCGGTTGAAGGAAGAAAAACTCAAGAACTCACAGCTAAACTTTAATCAGTTTATAAAGGTACATCAATAATTGTATTATATCATACAGAAATGTAACGGGAAATGTATGATTCTGCCCTCTCATTTGATGTGTTCCCTCTGTGTAGGACAACGATGCTAAGCGCAGTAGAGCTACAAAGAAAGCAGACAGGGAGAGGCAATTTGTGGCTCAAAAGGAAACCGATATAGACAGGCTGAAGAACGAACGTGCTGTGTTGGAGGAGAGAAGACTGAAGCTACAACTCAGGCTGCAAAGGAACAGCATGTATTGGAACTTCCTAGAACAAGTCCGTAAAATGACCAAGGTAATATATTCATATTTTGTACCCTACCACTAAGGTAACTTAACTGTTGTCCTCTGGTTTCAAAACCACACCTTAGTGCCAGCAGTGCACATCATATGTCTGTGTAAGCTGTAACATTGTAGCATTCTATCTGCCACAAAGAGCTAGTGCTTTGGGTAAGTTTGACCCAGAGGACCACAGGAGGGTTAAGTGTAACACAATCTCTCTTGCAGTATTTTTGTGTGTTTCCAATCCATGTTATTCTGCAGTTTGAGCAAGTGGAGGACTTCCTGGGTCGTTTCGAGAGTCTTTTGGTCACAAGGGAGCAACTCCGTCAGAGAGAGAGAGAACTCCAGGAAAAGGCTGACAGCCAGAGAGGAGGTCTGCGGAAGTACTTGGACCAGCAAAACTGTGTACTGTTGCAGAAGCACAACCTGCTCTCACAGCTACACACTGAATTGGATCAGACACATTTAGAAGCTCTCCGATGGGTACGGTGATGGTCCAGTCATTTTTTGAGAACGGAACTCTCGATCATGACTTTTTTATGTTTTCTTTAAGATTTAATCAAGCTCCTTCCTTGAATTCATTTTTCTGTGTATGCAGGAAAGTAAGTGGAATCACATCCAGAACACAGCCGAAAAGGAAACACTCTTACTCGGCCAGATTAAAATGGTGACCCTTAACCTCTATCAGATGACATGTGGAAAGGTTGGAACAGAGGAAGGTGTGTCTATTGATGACACAGAGACACAGCTGGAGAGGGTGAGTAACCTCACACGCATGTTTATTCAACTGGGTTTATGCATTATGAAACATTTGAAACACTTGTTTTTAGGTCCAGAGCTTTATCCAAAACCACAATGACATTATGAAAGAAATCAACCCCTATGCCTCAAACATATCACCAGACTGAAGAAAATACAGGACACTGGCCTTCTGGGAGACTGAATAAAACAGTGAATATTGTAAGAGCTTTGAATTCTAAGTATGAAATATTAAATTAGCTGACCATGCAATATAATAATAATAATGGAATTATTCTGAGAACCTGTACTGCCACTGTGTGGCCAGTCCAGAGTATAGCCTTCCCCTACAGTAGAATGCCAAGTAGCTAATAATGTAGTAGTATAATGCCATACTAGCTTTACCTCATTGTATAATATGACATGCCAAATGTATAATTTGATTTGGCTTTACAGTTACAGTTTACAAATACAAGTTACAAAAATAAAGTGATATGTGTAGAAATGTCTCTTTGTCCATCCGTGAATTACAAATATTTATTGCAGGAGCCTACAAAATAGTCTGTAGTGTTGGGCAATATGATGAAATACTGTATAGTGTAATGTTGCACACAGTTTAAACTGTGGTTCATTGAATCATCCCACCCCTAATGTTCCCAGTGTAGGAACACAATCATAAGGTGTCTGCTTATAGAGAACTGGGGTTAGGTTCAGTAATTCAACAATTTATTTTCCCTTCTTGCCTTTGCCCTTTGTATTCTTGCTCTTGCTCTTGCTCTTGGCCTTCATGGCCTTGCGTACGCGGTAGCCCCTCCATCTAGCTTGGATGACAATGGCAGCACTGCCCTTCTTCTTCAGCTCCCTTCCCTCCTCCTCCAGCCTGTCCTCCTCCAGCTGGCGCTCCTGCTGGATCTGCTCATATTGCATTTTCAGGGGAGCGTATGCTTCCTCCAGCTTCCGCAGCTCCTGCTGGTCCATCTCAAAAGCCTGCATTATCTCCGCCAGCACTGCCTGACAGAGGTGATGGTGGCAAAGATGGCAAAACAGTGCAATTTGTTAAAAGCTCATTTAATGTTTAGATTTTTCAGATATCACACATAATGTTTACATGAATGTTAGAAGTGACTGATATGCTCTATTGAAATAGTAAAATACATACACTATATTTTGAATATGTATGAATTTTAAATGAGAGCATTGTAATGTTACATCAGTATTGTCATTAGAGATGAAATAATCAACTAAATCGGCCAATATTTACATACATTTGTAATACTGTGATACTTGTTAACAGGAAATTGCACCAGTCATGAAGATGGTGTCACTTGAAACATACAAAGAACATAAAATGCTGACATTGGGGTGACGTTTTCTATTGGCAATGATTTGTGTCTCCAAATTTTGATGATGCTTAATAACCCTCCTGTTATTAAGCATCAGATTGTGTATGATTGTGTGGTTCACTTTATTGTCAGTGGTGTATGTATTTATTTCTTTATTCATTATTTCTTTATGTATTTGTTTGTTTTTTGTACCTTTTAAGCCTCCTGTTGTCCTCGGGTTTCAAACGCACTATCTTGTGCCAGCAGTGCATATCATATGTCTGTGTAAGCTGTAGAATTAGGATTGAATGCTTCTATCTGCCGCAAAGAGCTAGTGATTTGGGTCAGTTTGACTCGGAGGACAACAGAAGGGATAATAAAGTTATTAGACTGCATTCTTGAAAAGTAAAATGAGCATTGTTAGCAGGTGGCACATGCACCTACAAATGGAAATATCCAGTAAAACAAATGCATAAGTCTGTGGAATAGTTACTAATTTTGATATGTCTGAAACTTCAAATATATGAAGTATTGATGCATTTAAAATGTATACTAAATGTCTCTGTGTGCCTGTTTCCATTGTTTAAGATAAAACAGGATTTGAGCAAGTACTTTGAATCTCATGTTGGAACCACACAACATAAGAACACCCAAAACAAAGTGTTTTCACCAACTGCTGCTTCATAAAAGGAAGTAGAAACGTATTGTAGTTTGTACCTGTTTCTTTTCCATGTAAGCATTATGTTGCTGGATCTTGCCTTCAATGTCTGACTCTACGCTGTAATTCTTCTGCAGAGAAAGAAAAAGCACATTAGTGTGTGGTCCTGCTTCTACTTATATGATATGCACTGAAACATACAATACCATTTTACATAGAAATGTAAATTGGATTTGACTTACCAAGAACAGTACTTTCTCAGCCTCTCTGTTTTTTACTTGCAGTTTGTACAGTGCATCAGTGAGCTGATCAAATTCCTGCTGGAATTGGGTCTGCTTCCCTTCTAATATCTTAACATACTTCTCTTCATCTTTCTGAAGTCCTGAATTTAATTTTTTTAAGTCTTCTATAGTTTTTTGCATCTCTTCCAGAGAGTTCTTCATCTCATTGATAACATCATTTTTCTCAGCAATCTGATGGAGATGTTGAGAAACAATGATAGGAGAGAATTAAAAGATGAATAAAAGCATCATCTTATGTAGGTTTATTTCTAATGGCATTTGGTGTCTGCTTGCCTTTGCTTCTCTAGTTCTGATTAATCTCTTAAGCTCTGTTTCTAAAGAACTTATCATCTCCATGTTGCTGTCATGGCTGGAAGACAGCCGCTGCATGTAGCGGCTCCGTTCCTGCTCCTCTTCCGGGGTGGTCAACAGCCTATTTATCAGGACCCCGTGGATGTCCCTCATGCCTTCAATTAGACATTGCATATCTTTGTTTTCCCTGCATCCCAAATCTACCTCTGCCTTTAAGAGATCGATAACAGCAGGGTTGGCTCTGAACAACCTCAACACATCTCTTAAAGAATTTTTGAAATCTTTCTCAATGTGAGCCACTTCACTCTCACTTATTTCACTATTTTTTTCTACCCGACTTAGGCTCTCTACTGTCTCACCCAGCAGTTGATGCCTTAACAGTGCCCCAATCAGCTCTTTTCCTAGTTTACTAGAAAGACTGTCTAGGTTGGCCAACACAGCAGGCAGCATGGCCACTATCTCCAACCGCCTGACACAGTTCTCAACTACCCCAGAGACACGCTCTGCGTCCAGGGAAAACAGTTTCTTATGTGAGGGCTCAAGAATATTCCGGACTTCTTCCCGGAGGGTCTTCGCCGTTGGGCATGAAGAGGCTGCAAACACTGCTTCCTCTACAGACATGCTGCCATTACCATAGAAACATTAAAATAGTTAATTATCGTTATTAGTATTATTGTAAACATATGTGACATTTACATACAGTAAGCAACAGCGTTTTATTTGAGTTCATAAACAGGGATGGACTGGGACAGAACTTCCATAAGAAATGTCCGTAAAGTACTTAGCTGTCAAAGTTATGTTTGTTATTATTACACAAGTGTATAACAAGTATAACAGCCAAACCTACCTTAGGAAATCTAACAGGTTCACCTGAAGATCTTACTGTTGCCTCTGGCTTCACTGTATAGAAATGTCGAGTCAATGCGTTATCTGGTTGCTAAGACACCAAACCTTTTATTTTGAAATGTACGTCGCGCAGTTGCGCCCTGAGCCCATGGCCTCTCAACAGACGTAAATTGTTTCACTGTCGCAAAACTATTGGAAATATTTCGGAGATGTGATATGTTCTTTCGATTTGAGTTAGCAGTATTTAGTTGTAAGCGAAATGTTTTACGGAAATAGACCGTAGTTTAATTAGCTAAACACAGAAATGGACAATGCTAAAGGGCTTATTAGCTCACAGCAAGATACTGTAGCAAGACATTTGCTGGGTCAATGTTGACAAATGTCATACTGTATCTCCTTTCTGTTTTTAACACGAGCTAATGCATTTGACAGCAGCAACGATATATAAACCCTGACTTTAATGTTGTTGCTAAAACTTAGCCAGTCACGCTAGCTAACATAACGTTTAACTGCGCAAGATGTTGGATTGACTGTACTGTACAGTAAGTACTGTAGCAAATGGTGCTTCTGTGCATCTACAGCGACCAGAGTACTTCTGTGAAAATCGCTACCTGTTCCTTCCACAAAGAGAGGTGCATACGACTAGGGTAAAAGGAAGCTTTCTACTGGGCTGTAATGGAGATTGACGACGATGTGCCTCTCATCTTAACTTGGGACGACGCAAACAGCGGTTTGCTCAGCGATGACACTGAAAGGGGAGACGAGAGTAAGTGTTCACGTGATCAATGATCCACATAGGCTACTGTACAGTACTACTCACATTGAGCGTCTCGCATAGAATGCATAGACTTTTGGGTGCTTAATTATTGCCTTCGTTGTTCATCAAATAAAATGTCATCCAATCAGCTCTCCAGAGTATTGTGCCACTATTCTCTCTGATGTTCTGTTGATGACAGTCCTCTTGCCAGACAACACTGTTGTCTATAAACTGTGTGTGTGAGTGGTACGCACACGTCCACTTTGTGTAGTAATCCCTGCTCCCTTTAGTTTGTATGCCTCACATGTATCCTAAAAAACTGACCCATGCAGTAACCTGCACTCTCAGCACATTATGTTATGTGGCCCCACCGCTGTGTGTGTGTGTGTGACAGGTTCGTCAGTGTTTTCCTCTGGCCAGCAGAAGCTAGACGCAGTGTGTGAGACTATCTTTTTTTTTTTTTAAACCTTGGAATAGATCAGGAAAAGGAGAGGTATTTTTTAAAATATCTGGGTATGGACACAGGGAGGAAGGACCAGTGATCCTGGAAGTATACGGTTTTGGTATTTTTATTCTATGTTTTATATAGAGGTTGTATGAACCAGCATAGTCCTGTTAGAAATGAGAAGCCTATTTTCTGATCACACAGCTGGATTGCTGACAATCACAGACAAGTTTTGTGTTTGTTTTTGTGTCGCTGTTAGCAACACAAAAAGGAAGTGATTTTTTTTTATATTCCCATGGAGAAACAATAATGAAGTGCTGAGTGTGTTTGTGTCTGTGTGTGGCTGGTGGAAGAGCAGGGGCAGGGCCTGACCTCACCACTGTTGACATGGAGCTCCCAACGCATTATTGTTTGCAGACAAATGAGAGTGGGTGGAATGGTACAGGACAGAAACACAGTGAGCTCCTTTCAGGACGACAGCTTGTTCTCCGGTCACCGGTTCTCTACTGCACTGGAGTTTGAGCTTCAGATTTCAGCTGATTCGGCAGTGTACTTCCACAATTAAGTTCCAAAGATTATACCTCTTTGCCTGTCTGGACTCTGCTTCTAATAGATTATTTGTTTCAAGGATGAGCGCCTGGGCCAGGAGCCTGTGGCACATGTGATGTGTGGGGGAAGAGGACACTAACAGACACGGGATCCTACTTGCGGCAACACAGAGCCAATGGCAGATAATTTACTTTCAGAATGGCAAAGACACTGTGAAGGTCTTAGATCTAGGCATGCAATTACACCTGAGCTTTATTTAAATATGTTCTAATGCAACTGAAAATAGGGTGTTCTACTGACTTTGTTTGGAATGGAATTTTCTGATTCTCCATGGAAACCACCACACACAGTACTTCTCTTATTACTGTTTTCCAGTATGTTAGTATTCCATAGCTGTTGAACACATCCATCCCTGGAGGACTTCAGGAGTTAATGCTGTCAATCCACATTGTGTGTGCACTGCAGCCACACCTTGTCTGTCACAGAAAGGACACTTCTTCAGCAGTGTGATGGCAGGGCAGTGACCATGAGGCCACTTTGGGGCGAGACTATCTCACATTGAAATTCACCCTTGCTTACAGGCAGGGTTCAGACTTCACCACCCTGTTGTGGTGGGGAGGTGATTAAATTGTTAAAGTGTCAAGTTTCATGTCATACTTCTCTAGCACTAGTATTGGTGCCTCTCATATGGGTTACTGTCCTCTTAAATGAGGACAGTGTTTGACCAAAGAAGTGTTTGTTTACAAATGTACACATTGCTGTTTTTAATGATTTCCTCCGGTGTAACTTCGGGCTCTTCCATGGATTATTCTGGATGTGTGAGGACACGCATGGAGTACCTACCTGCTGGTGGAAACAATGGGATTATTCTGCAGTGTGTGCTCCTGTGATAAGTGTAATGATGTATGGACCAGAAGTTTGTGGACACTGAAACAGCACTGGTGGGCTCTAAATAACACACATACTTCTGCTGTGACCCTCAGGAACTGTCTTGTTTTCACTGAAACAGAAACACACTTCTAGTTGGGCCATGGAGTGCTTGTCTGGGCAGACAGAGAATACTGGTGTACATGAAGAAAGTCAATTCCATGATGCTCATTATGAGAGTCCAGTTGTAAACTCCTCATATACTTCACAATTAGAGCTAGACTGCATTGGTATGAGGACATACCGAACGTGCATATTGTTTCTCTGCATGGAATGTTTACAGTTATTTGCTATACATCAGTGAGTCTCAGGAAGTGACATAACTATAAACTATATTAATATATGAACACATCGGTGTTGTCTTCCAGATGGAGGAGGGAATTATGACGCGGTGAACCACATTGTGAATCCACCTTCTGCGCCACAAAATACCAGAACTGAAAATGCATCTTTCCGCCACAGTTGGGAGATGAATTACCAAGAGGCAGCCATATACCTGCAGGTAACCACTGCTTTGTACTGTTTGTCAGGTATTACATGTGTAAGCCTTTCTTTGAGCTCATGATGACCTAACATATGTTTTATGAGATATTATGGCAGGTGCCAAAAAAACTGATTATCTGCACAGAACCATATAATGTTAATGGTTAGATGTTGTTCCTGTTTGTTTTTGTCATGTGACAAGCATCCGGGCTGCATGTTGAAACCAATAAGGAAGTGTTTATAATTCAGCACTGTTGAGGGCCATTAGGCTCTTGACTGTAAAACACAGATGTGCATGTATGATGCATGCCACCTTTACTTTGTGTTTGTCTGAATGGCTATGATGAGTATGATGAGGTATTGCTGTATGAAGATGATATTACCGCTGAAAGGACATGTCTCCAATAGCGAGAAATCACCTGACCCAGTCAGATAATAAGAGAGATTTGACAGCAAAATATATCCCAAATACAAATATAATGGAAATGCTCCTAATGCCTCTTCAGACACCACAGTGACTACTTACATATTGTTTATATGTAGTGTAATGGCTTGCTTTGTTTGCAACCTATACAGGAAGGAGAGAACAATGACAAGTTCTTCACACACCCTCGAAACCCAAAGGCGTTGGCAGCCTACCTATTTGCCCACAACCACCTGTTCTACATGATGGAGCTGTTGACGGGCCTGCTACTCATGGTGCTGTCTTTGTGTGAAGCTCCCGCAGTGCCTTCCCTGCGCCTGGACGTTTACGTGAGCGGGCTCACACACACACACAACAGAAGAGTCACATACCTGTTGATTGTGTAGCAGCTAAGATGGGCCTCGAACCCCTGCAGGTCCATGCCACCCTGGAGCTGCTAGCCCTGACTATGGTGGCATTTGAGCTATGTATGAAGCTGCGCTGGCTGGGTTTCCACACCTTCATAGGGCACAAGAGGACTATGGTTAAGGTAACTGCTTAGATTGATGCTCTACCGGTGGATGACTTCCTTACACACTAGAGAGACTTACAAACCAGTGGTCAGGACACGTCAGTTGTTTCAATACCGTACCCCTTTGGGAAACCAAATGAAGCACTGTATTACCTTTTGTATGTTGTTGAAATACTGCAAAAGTGTGAAATTATGATCTTTAGTGTCTCCAAGACATACTGGTAGCTTAAACAGAAATAAATTGGACAAATATATCCATCCATCCATCCATCCTCAACTGCTTATCCGAGGTCGGGTTGCGGGGGCAGCAGCTCCAGCAAGGAACCCCAAACTTACCTTTCCCTGGCCACATTGGCCAGCTTTGACTGGGGGATCCTGAGGCGTTCCCAGGCCAGTGTGGAGATATAATCTCTCCACCTTGTCCTGGGTCTTCCCCGAG
>JAODUG010008050.1:0-27133 GCA_027564795.1 Aphredoderus sayanus | reverse complement strand
ACGATGTGCACTGCTGGCACAACAAGGTGTGTGTTTGAAACCCGAGGACAACAGGAGGGTTAAAAGGCACGAAAAAATACAAATACATAAAGAAATAATTAATAAAGAAATAAATACACACAGCAATGACAATAAAAAAAACATACAATCATACGCAATCAGATGGCGCCGCCTGGTGGTAAAAAACTATTTTTAGGACATCACGAAAGTTAAATATTATATAATTGAGTGCATGTCTGTGATTGTGCTGACTATGTTAGGTAAACAATGTACTATAGCTTAGCGGTATCTGTCTAAATAGGATGCTTCTTTTTGTGAATTTATGTTTGAATTCAATGCCATGCGAGTGCATACGAGTGTTCCACCTTTAAGGGACAGCAGGGTTCTCTCCAGTGAGCCAAGGGCAGCAGCCTCGTCCCTGCCACAGATCTGCTGGAGGAAGCAGTCGGTGTGGTGGCTCCATAGGGAGCACGCAAAGCTGTAGATACTGGATGCCAGCTGCCAAAATACACACACGAACAAATAGAATAAGTATGGAGAGGCAACCTCATTCATTGCAAGGGGAATATCTCCCCTATCTCAAAGTAATTCAGGTAAACACACAGTACAAGCACAAAAAGTGTTTAGAAATGCACACAGGGACTCGCATGGGTACACACATGCACGCACACGTAGTAGAAACACCCTTGAGTAACAGGCTTGATTTGGCAACCTAATTTCCTTATATATTACTTGCCATTGCATTAATTAAATAGTGCATTTCATAATGCAATTCTCTATGAAATTATATTTTTTTAAGACCATCCAAGTCAAGTGCTTGGAGCGAATGTGCCCTGGAACAATAATTGTCTGTGGTTTGAAGTTAGGTGCAAAATTGACTTTAACCCTCCCGCTGTCCTAAGGCATTTCAGCAGACTACCAGCAGAGGGAGCCAACCGCAGAATGTCATATGTCCGTGTTGCAGGAGGAGACAGCAGGAGGGTAAAAGAAAGTGTGCAGAAGATCCTTTCGGGAGGCTGTGACATAATATACAACGGCATCAGTGGCACAGTAATAAATTATATATAATAAAATATGTATCAACAGATAGTTGATAATTCTATAGAGATGTTCTTGTTCACACTCTAAAACTAGCATCCCATCACAAACATTTCGCAATCCTTTCACAGCATTTCACAGCTTACTAGCTTCAGGTTAACTACCTTTTTGGGAGAAAGAGAAAAACCTTGCTCTTCATAATCTCTTCATATTACCCGAAAGGTTTAGCCAAAGAAAAAATAATAAAGATGTGCAAGAATGAAGGGAATATGGGAGGAGCTGACATACGTTTGACAGCTAAACAAACAGCAAAAATAGAGCAATAGGTTCAATGGAACTGCAAGTCTCCTTGTCCCTGAATATTAATAGAACTGCTCTTTCAAACTGAGAATTTGAAATGAAAGTGGACTGCCTCAAAAGTCCTCTGAAGGTATGACTCCTCATTATTCAAATGATGCCAGCACCAAAGAAATCATTTAATACTTTGAGACCTCATCTGCCCTAGAACTCATTTCAAGTAGCAACGCAACCAGCAACTGGATTTCCCTAGAATGAGCTTATAATGCATCTATTATGTGGTTATACTGTGTGTATGGGTTGCGTTTGTCCCTCTGGGTTGATTTTCAGATGAGCAAAACCAAATTGACAGCAAACATGCTAGTTTTTGTCCTAGTAGGTGAAACAGTACATGTTTTATAATATGAAAATGAATTTGTGCCTGGACATAATATATAATAAGGCTAATTTGAGCATATTCATGTTGGACACTGTAATTATGCCAAGTAACTTCTGAAATGAAGGCATCAATGCCTTGAAACAGGTTAAAATATTGAATTACAACACCTTTACGTCCGCCCAGTTGATAAGTTCATTCATTTAACTAGCAATCCAAGCTTTATGCGATAGCTGAATAATTCCATTATGATGACTAATTTTGATACCTAATAAAATTAGATTAATTAAAGCTGTGAGCCAACAATGACAGTTGAGATTAAAAGCTCAGTGGGTTTCTTTTCTTTTAACTCTAATTTACTAGATGTCTTCTCCTATCCTTACATTTCTCCCTATGGTCTTAGAGCAAAGCATTCTTAATAATGATATAGCATTAAGACTGTAGGTTTAAGATCCTCAGGTTATAGCAGGGTTTTACTCAAGCTCTCTGTAACAGTGAAGCAGAATAGCAACATTTTAACAGCCAGTGTTAAATCACCACAAATGTAGAATGCCTGCTTCGGACACACATTGCCTTAGAGGCAGATATAATAAAATTTAACTTTCTTCTTTAAATATCAACCTAAATTCCCCAATTGCGTTTACATACCCACTCAAACATTAACAGTAATTGAACAACCATGATTTTTCTTTTCTTTTTTTAAATCTGTATTGGAAAAAATGTGTAGTGAGTTGACTGAATAGTTGTGCTCCATTGCTAGAAAAGTAGAAATGTGGTCCAGCTGAACCCTTCCTTCAGGTAAAAAAGACCCTCGCCCCCCCCACATATACAAGCCTAGTCTGCCAATAGGTGAGGGTTCTCTATTGAGCCATTAAGGGGCAGTTGTATAGCACTTTTTACCATACTCGCATACTGTGAGTCCATCTTGCAAAGTGTACATGTGTGAATGCAAGCTGTTGTGTCTTCACCTTTCAAAAATGCAGAAGATGACAAAGAGGCAAACAGTTTTGACAATTTGCATGTCAAATACTATTATGGCAGGCCAAAACTGAAACCTTCCAAGAACAGTGCAGCTCATTTCCTCTAGCAATTTCATTTATGAAAACCCATCGGGGTGGGATATTGCTCCTCTATTGCTATTCAGCAGCACAAACCCACATGCCTGCTATCATTCATCCTTTTGCGCCTTCTCTCACCTTATTGTATGCGCGAGAGGCACAAACACTTAACTGATCTAGCTCAGTAGTCACATAAAAAAAAAAGCTTGTATTCTGCTACTTGAACATTACAAAGAAGCTTTCTACAGATTTAAATTAAAGCTGAGTGGCTCTAGCAAAATAAAAAATATACTGTCATTCACACTGTATAGCAGATTCAGATTTGTGAACTGCTCCAGGGTTACAAAAAAAAAACGTTGCTTTGGGAAATATAGGAATCTTCACTTGAGGCATCTCTGATTTCTTAGAGACAATGTGACCCAGGCTGAACTTATTAATGTTAGAAAGGTACTGTATTATGAGGACTGTATATTGAACGTATAAATTGTATGAGAGAACAGGAAGTAATAATAAAAATGAATTAGCGTTCTAGAAGACCTAAAAAATATTAAAGAAAAAGTGGCAGTCACATTACACATAAAATGAGAACATCACTGTTTGTGTTCTCCAGTTTCAAGATAGTTTTTTTGGAACACAGGCCATCCACTTTGTGGGATAGCTGTATCATGAACCAGCCATGAATCAGCCACTGATCTGTAATAACAGACAACAATTACATTTCTAGTGACCTTCATAACTAAAACCTCATATAGCTTCTAAGGAATATGGTTGGAGATCAATCATGACTACAGTTTAGCTTATAAAAGCTTCTGAATTCAGCCTTGGACGTTCTACAGACATCTGGGACATTACAAGGTGGTTGTGTGTAGTAATAGTGTGTGTAGAAATAGTGACTTATAGCTTCAGTCAACTTGCATGCATGGATCAGGCATGAGAAGTTAAATTAAGATATGCATGCATCCATGTCAGATCCATGTCAGATGTCTGAAGTGCTCAGAACTATGTCGTAAAAGCTTCAATACCAAAGCAGTACTGCACAAATCAAGAGCTCTAACTGATAGCAAAGAAAGAAACTCTTACCAGTAATATCATAATTTTTGCGATTGCATTATGAAGCACTGTCACAGAAGCATGGGCTCTAAAATATGATTGCACTTCTGCAAGGAGCACTGCATGGTGATTGTGCCATCATCCTCCACCTCTTCATTTTTTAATTGTACAGGCTTCTCCTTAACATTACCCATGCCACCAATTATAATAAAAAGTACAAAGAAATAAACATGTAATTTTCAGACTGAATCCCTCGGGATCCATATTCATTCAGTGCAGTCTTCGCTAGGACAGCCTCCACACAAACATTCAGTTGTTTCTCAAAAAACAAAGAAAGTACAAATTTCAGTCAAATATGAGAAAGTACATGGTATTCACAATCAATATATTATGTTATATTTTACTTCCCATAAGATTATAGTATTGGCCAATTGAATACAAACATTAACGTAATAAATGACAGCTTAAAAATAGCCCTTTGTATTATGTTTTACAGCACAATTACATCCTTTCTTCCAGCAGTTCCGTTAGCCTAGATATAACTGAATTTTTGTATATTCTGTAATGTGTTCATAGAAGATTTCTTATGCAATAGGAATATGGCCTTGTGAATTTGCAGATGAAATAGTGGACTAGCTAGATTGACCAAGGCGTGTCAGTTTCTTAAGTAAGCCAATCTATTCTTGTTAATTAACATTAGCCTCCACTGGGCCAAGCACCTGCTGGGTGGATGACATAGCAGGCCGCCTCTTGGACGACTAGGGAGCCTGAGCACAGCTGTATGGAGCATGAGCTAGGAGAACGCAAGAGGTCTGCTGCCTCGACATCAGACTCCGGGGGTTCCACTGCATGTGGAACCCTGCAAACAGATGTGCTCGGGAACAGATTTTAAAACCGGGGGCAGAGGAGATGTGTTGCTTACAATTACAGTCAAATCATCACGGCAATGACGATTTGTCTTTACTTTCACCTGGATGGATGAGTTTATTTTCACGAGAAATACTGGTCCTGTACATGAAACAGCCTTTTTCCTGCATAAGCTTTGTTGTTGTAACCTCTCTTGGTTGCTGGGACTTGTATTTGAAGGTTTTTTCCTTTCACATTTTTATCCCCACATACACCGATTCTTTCTGCAGTTCTTGTAAAGTTTGATTCCATGGCAGCATGTCCCTTTAATTTAGTGCGTTTATTGCTTTGTGATTTTTAGTAATATACAAATTATTAATAAATTACACATCGGGTCACAACCTCTGTGTGCACGTTTTCTTTCAAAGATAGTGAATGTCCATTATCAGTGTGATCATATCATCAAAAACCAAGCTTATTCAAGTCATCACACAGAAAAACATTTGAGAAGATACAATTAACCTGCCAAAAGGCACAACTTTATTGCAGTTGGGCTCTAAAATATAATAATTTCAGTTGGCTATAACTGAGTGTACCTATACCTCCCCCAAGGAAAGAGTTAAACTAACTACAAGTTCAGGGCAATCTTCTAAATTCTTAGCATCATATGAAACTTTTACCATGATGAGTAGCTGTTAAGAGCTGCTGTGTGAAATGGCACAGTGTGTGTAAGTGTGACACCATTCAATGTCAGATGAGGTAAGAAGCATTTCATATAAAAAGTCATCATATACAGTCAATACACTCAATCTTCAATATTGAAGACAAGATTTTCACAGGCCACTTATGGACAATATAAGCTCACATTTTTAAGACCTGCATACAGATGTGTGCATTCATACACAGATACACAGACGATCTACTGTAATATTGGTGTTTGTGTCGAGTTTGTCACAAACCTCAGTGCAACTAAACAGCATCTCCTAGAGGCCATAATGGGCACTGCACAATGGTGTCAACCTTTTTGAGCTGAAGTCTACATACAATATAGCATCTAAGGATATTATTTCCTAAACTGAAGAAAGATCCAGGTATTTGTTTAAGACAGGATATTTTTAGAGATGGGGCAGTTTTCCTCTTTTTTTGAAATATTTTATTTCATTACAATTCCTACCATACCCTTTAACAATATTACTCTACATTTGATCACAAACACCAAATCATCTTATATCAGATGGTGAGCTGCTCGTCTCTATATTTGCAAAGACAGCTTCATTTCCTGGGTTTGTCTACATGCCCTTACTGGTAAGCCGCAGCACCCAGATCTATGGCATTGAAAGAGTCTGCCTTGTAGCCTTGTAGAGCATCTATAGATCTCAGTTGCGTTAGCATGGGGGAGTTCACAGGTCTTGTTAGGAAGTTTGTTTCTGCATTCTGTGTGTGTGTATGTGTGTGTGTGTATGTGTGTATATATATATATCTCAACAGAGACGAGGCTATTATTTGCTTCTATTGCATTGCAGGTAATTTGGTTGGACAGGTGGGTCATTCCAGAAGGAAGGAGAGAGAAAGCAAATCAAGGGTAACATGGTTTTGACCAAACGTGAGGTTGGACTTACGTCCTGGAACAGTCGTTTGTCCTGGGCCAGCCGCTTGGATGACAGGGTCTTGGTGACGTGATAGAAGGTGAGCAGTGCTCGGTGCTGCTGGAGCCCATCTTGGCCCTTCACTGACTCCAGCAGGATGGGAATGAGCTCCGGCCACTGCCTGGGGCAGTCTAGACGAGCCACTTTAGCGATCAGCACCGCAATCTGGGTAGCGATCTGGGCGGAAAAACCAAACATGAAATATAGGGCAAATCAATTACTTGAGCTGATAAATGTTATATCTTCCTTAATGGTGGATGTCCCAATATAAACTGCAGCTACTATTTGTTGTATTTTTGGCAGGAAATGTATATTTTGTTTGATATATGATAGTTCACATGATTATTTGTATTGGAGAAAACTCTGGATAGCTGACCTTATCATCAACATACGGCTACATTTCCAGTCTGAAGCATCCACACACACATTCAGTGATTTTCCTCAAATCTTTCAGCGAATAGATTAAAGAAAACCTTTTTAAGTCAAAAGGTAACACACTTCAGAATAATGCAACAGCGGCTCACAGCACACTTTTCACAGGAGCACGACGAGACAGGCAAAACAACAAACCACAGCAGTCTGGTGTGAGGAATAGATCCGTCACACTGATTTTATTCAGAACAGAAAGCAATGGGAAACATCTGTACTGTGGTGATATAACCCCAAAACACATGATGAAGGGCTGTGTGGAGAAAAAGTGGACATGTTGGGGTAGAAGCTAATGTGTCTGTCAGAGCAGCCACACCTATTAATTTCTTCCAAAATTCCATTAATTATTTTCCATTCCGTATGGATGGGCGGTTGTGGTGGTTGTATTTGCTTCTAGATTTAGGTTTTTACTTTTTAAACAAATGTTCAACTAAAACAATTCTGGATAATGAAATGACTTAAAAAAAAAAAGGCAATAAACAAGAATTTGTGTTTATTTAATGCTTTCATAACAAACTACTAACATGCTTCAGAGCATGGATACATGAGTGTAAGGCATAAATCAATAGAATGTCCATACGTCTTTCAAACTGAATCTTAGTTTACCATCTTTGAGAGATGTCTCCAAGTAAGTGCATGATGGCTTTTAGTGTTCAGCTAAATGAGTGAATCCCTTGTCTGTAAACAGTGTCTTTGACTTGCTTCTGTCAACCAAAACGAGCAGAATGTATACTGTACAGTATGTAGGGCACTGCCACCCAACCCTGGGAAATCTCCCCTTCACAACCTTCCAGTAATCAACCAGCTCTGTAGGTGGGAGGTCCTCATTTGATGCACTGTGCTGATATCCAGTCCACACTTCACTGAGCTCGGAAGATTGGTTTGACAGTGGTTTCATAGCTGTGTATCCCATAGTTTGCTTTTCCATGGTAGCTGCCTATCTGGGATCAAACACCCTGACTAGATAAACTGCTTTGGCAGAATGAACAGCCAAAAACTTGGCAAAGGCCATGAGGAATCCATCATGAAGGTGGTCAAGCACATTCCTCTTCTTCATTGCCATGATTTCCAGGAAATCTATTCTGACATCAAACTGACGTTATTTGCAGTTCTATTAATCAGGTAGCTCCCTAAATCCTCCATTATGTTGTATGGTGGTATATTTACATCCTGCAGGTTGAGGATGTTAATGACCTGGAAGATTACTTTTCAGACAGGAACAACTTGGAGCCTTGGTGTGCACTCTTCCCCTCATTGAAAGGAAGGTCATCCATCTTTTTTTTCTGGCAGGCTTCTTGAAGGCAGACTTCACCCAGGTCACCAGTGAAGCAGCTTCACTAAAATACTTGCGGTGTTGCCAGGTCTCACCCACCAGATTGATGATATGGCACAGGCAGGTCACATGCACACTGTTGGGCATGACACCATTCAGGACTTTTTTGTATGCTTTTAGGCAGTAGCATGTGTTGTTTCTTACCTCAGCCTATACATAACCGGGTTCCTGTTATTGTTGCGTAGGGACCCTGACATTTCCTGTGAGAATGTAAAGTAGGTGCAGCTGTCCATAAAGATAATATCTGTCAGACAGTACTGTCTACATCTGACTACTTATATTATATGAAAATGTGTTTAAAGTAGAAGAAAAATTTGCTTGACAATTAAGTTATGTTTTAATAGTAGTTGCTGTAGTTGACGCTTCAACATAGTGCTTTCTCCAAATTATATTTAGTGTACTCATATATCTCAGATTGTAAATAATTTGTTTAACAATGCATTTTTTGGAAAAACCTGCTTTTATCGGAAGTCGGTTTGTGTCTGTCTTATGTGATTACATCAGTGTTTACCAGTTTTTCATAGGTTCTACATACTGTATGGCAACATTTCAAAGTGATGCTTATGCCAAGCTATGTAGCTTAGCGGCCTAGTATATTCTCAAGACCTTCTGTGAAGAATTAACATTACTATTGTGGAACATTTTCACAATATACATTTTATACTTGGAATTTTGACCTGAAAAAGGCAAATGCGTAATGCATGTTAAAATTAAAAGATTCTTATAGGCATGTTTCTTAGTTTTCCCATAATATTGTCCACCTACATTTCAGAAACAACACTATGTAATATATCCCCAAATAGAGCTACAACATAATGTTAATCTTAAACTCATTATTAAATCAAATGACAAGAAATAATGAAATGATGTAAAGATCCAACGCTACAATGCTGTAAGAGTGATCAATACGTATTCGTCTGGTTCTTTAATATATTATGGATTTTGGTTACTACATTGGTTACACACAGTATATAGTGAAAATAACCTTTGAAATTGATTGCCTTGCATATGTGGCATTTACATGGTGTTTGGAATTATTTGTTCAACAACACATCACCTAGACCTATTCTTTTTCCAGCCTTGAGTTATGTTGGGACAGTGGCCACTGATGACCACTGGCATTACAAACCTGATTGACAGGCTCATTGAAGTTAGTGATGAGGCCAGCACGCAATGATGTCTTCTCCTCTTCTGACAAAGCACTGTGAAGATAAAATAATGACATGAAGTGAAGACATAAGAAGCAAAGAAAATAAATACACAGTCAGAGAATGGCACAGCAAGACAGATATGCCACCGCATCCTCTGATTCTCATTAAGCACCACTTTAATTTCACTTTCCACTTGTAAAGAAGGCTTTACAGTGACAGTGAGTGCAGTATTAACATGGCTGCATGGCCCCATGATGCTTTCTATTTTTAATCCATTTTCACCCCCTTACGACCACACACATTAATATAAAGAAGTATATGTATAAGTGTATGTCATGCTCTGCCCTGAACAACACTCAGCGGTATGGGACTGAATTTAACTCAGCAGCAAAGCTCTGCAGTGAGATCTTATTTGGAGAGAAATTAAAATTAACAATACATTCTTTCTAGAAAATAAAGAAACGCGCGATAAAATAAAGATAGACAGGTGAGATTTCGCTCACATTAGAATTGCCGAAGGAAAAGCTATACAATGCCCAGTCACCTTCAACTACAGCGGAATCGGCAGCAGAAGGTGAGACATTAACTGCAATAGATGAATGACATGGGTAAATAAAACAGGAGGAGATGAATCACCACATAATCCTGAGGTATGTTGGGGAAATTATATTAGTGAATTGTGGAACTAATTGTCCTTGGGTGTAAGAGAGGGATGTAAGTGGAAGACAGTCAGTAAGCAAAGAAGAAGAAATACAAAGTGAGCATACCAGAAATCATGAGATAATTCTAGTATGCAACCGTTGCTGACCAAAGCATCGTTAAATTAAAGATTTAGAAGTGTTCACATAATTTATTAGCTGAATGAAATACACACAACTAAGGATATTTATTAGCTCAACAAATAATCAACTCTGCATGAGGTGTATTGAAATGTTTGTAAACAGGCTACCACTGCTAGTCTGTATATTTGGATGCCAAAAGCATCTCTTTGGCCCCAGAGCTCTAGCTCAAATCAATCGTTCAGAGATAATCTAATTCAGTACCATAACAAAAGGCCCGTGCACACCAGGCAAATGGCATAATGAACTATTGTGCTTTTGTTTAAAAAAAAAAAAGAGGTTTCCTTTAAAAGAAACTTTGAAAAGAAAGAAAAGATAGCAATAACTTAAAGTGGCCAAATAATGCCTAAGGAGCTGAGGCAGAACAGATTGCTTAAGGGATAGTTCAATGCCAGCCTCTATCCTTTGGGTATAAGGGCAACTGTTCAATTCATGGCCAACATTTAAAAGAACCAGTTGGTCATCTACCAAAGGACAGCCCTTAAAATTAAAAAGCACCTTAAAGCCGATACATCAGCCTAGAACAAATGTACAGTATAAGAACAAACTGATTATGAAATCAAAAGATCAATATAACATGAATAAAAAAAAATAAAAAAAGATTGAAGAACTGCAAAGACAGATTAATTAGAATCAAAATGAAAATAAATTAAGGTAAAAACGAAAAAGAATAAAGAAGAATTCAGATGAAAATCAAAGAAAAAATAAGGGGGATAAGGGAAAAAGTATAGATGAAAATCAAATAAATAAGAAAGTAGTGTTAAGAAGGCGTCATAAAAGAGAAACAAGAGATAAGGCACTTACTGAGGGGCAACTCTCCTCCAGTATCTGTCAATGCCATTTTTGAAGTAGAGCACCGCCAGCCATCTCACATTCACATCCAGCATGTGGTTATTGAAGATATTCTACAAAGAGCAACACATCTGGCTTAGCTAGCATAACATGGTTGTCACTTGGCATAAGGTTAATGGCAATAATAACATTACAAAAACAGAAAAGCCAGCCTCTGGTGTGTGATGTTATTAAGCAACAGTATGCAGTGTTGCTAGTGCTATACCAAAGATGCAGGGCAGACTTCCTTGATTGTAGAGAGGGATAAATGTAGTTCGAGTGTTACTCTTGACAACACAACCATTATGATATTTTTATGCTCCTCAGCAAGTCGCACTAAAATTACAGAATTTATGATTAATCTCTTAGTTTTATTCAGATTCAGTAGGCCTACTTGCAGTGCTTAGTACAGTTTAAAGTTAAGCTTTATAAAACTGTTCTCAAATGTTCTGAGCAGGAGGAAACAAACACCCATACACAGAAACATGGAAATGTCCTGTTCAAGTTCAAGACCTGTAATCTGTCTAAACCTCTCATGGACAGAAGGCTGTGATAGACGTGACACAAATCTGTCACTTAGAAAAACACTCTTTAGAACATCAAATGTGACCTCCACACAGTATTAGTGGTTGGAATGAAACACCACATTACAAGTACAGTACTCTGGCTAACATTATATGACAGGAGACATACACACACTAATTGACTATCTCAACCACCACCAAGTAGGGCTTGCTGTGACAATTCCTGGATTCCTTGAACACACTTCAAGTTATACTTCATTTACATTTGCCGGAGAAAATCGCTTCTTTACCATGAAGAAAAACCCAATACACACATGTACGCACAGTCAAGAGAGATTTACAGCTTATCATAGTAAATATGCTCCTCTTTGCCTAACCTCTACTGCTACCTTTAATGTATTACTCCAACACCCAATCTTGATTTCCTTTGAACCTTGCGTTTATTGGCATAATCTTAAAGGATTGCCAGCAAGTATGCAACAAGCACACTACCGCTCTATTTAAAACAAAATCCCAAAGAGAATTTCACGTTTTAAATACTAGAACTCCATCACAGAGGGGAGAATTTTCCATTGCAGGAACCATACCTGCAGGAACTCTTTTAAGGCCATTTTTGTGGTGAAAGAAGTACCTAGTCCATGCTAGGTACATATCAGCAGCGCAGAAAAACCGGGGCAGGACTCTAACAATATATAAAAAAAAAAAAAACATCTTCCCAGCAAAATCACAATTCCTGCAATGGAAAAGTGCCTAATGCAATTGAACTTCATATAGGAATCAAAGGATGTAATTCCATCCCTTACCAGCAGGACAGAGTAGAAGCCAGGCTGGGTTTCCCACTGTCGGAGCTGCTCTTCCGCAGGCTTTAGCACGGCTGTGTCCTGGCTGGTGGCCTGGGTCAGTGCCTGCAGTACCACCGAATTGGCACACGCTATATCCATGGCTGGAGGTGAGGAAAGAAGAAGCAGCTTTCGTCTTTATATACAAGTCAGGGTATTTCCTGCACAGAGAAACGTTGGTGCGCCCCAAAGGAAAGTCATCAGAGACAAAATTATAAGAACTAAAAAATCTAATAAAACCCCCTCAGAATGTGTTTAATAGCAATTTATCAAAGTTAAACGAGCAGAACAAACTTAAATACAACATCGTTGATATTTCTGTCAATATAATGGTCAGATAAACAGTAACAAGAGAACACATAGATTTATGTCAAAAGGTAGCATTAAGCCTTTGCCTTCACTGTAAGCGGACCGATCATGCTTGCAGTGCGTAGCAGGGCTCTAGTGCGACCATTTAAATCCCACCTACGATTAAAATGTTTATGTGCGAACGTGAAAACATTTAGGGGCAGTGGTGTGTGACTTCTAATCACCGTAACCATGCAGCGAAAATATGCTCATTGTTAATAATCTTCCCGTACACTGACAATCGTGCCGTGTTGTGCACACTAAAGTTGCCTGTTCAGAATATGAAAGTAAAGACAGTATAAGCTTACTAACATGCGCATTGATAATTACATTGAGTTAGATTCAGGTCTCGAGGCCGAGTTGCCAACATTTACTTGCGTAAACTCTGGGACACAGCACTGGCTCACTGCATCAAGATCCACCTACTTGAGTAGAAAGGTATTGTGATTGACATGCACGACAGCCAACTACATAACTCAATGACCAATATGGACATTAAACTTACACAAGAATTTGTTAACAAATTTATTATCACAACTCTGACTGTTTGCAGGTCTTCTGTTAAATAATGTGTTAAATAAGTAGGCTATGGTTACCACTTAAAATAAACTGAAATTATTAAGTTACCGTAGTAACTAAAGCACTGAACTAGCGTCGCACAAGACACAGAATTGTGAGTGACAACCCTAACAGCCAATGGAAATCGACTTCTTTACTTCCAAAAAGTGCTGTTGAGCTTACAGATGTTATGCACAGAGTTGCTAATGAGATGCAGTGCTAATATACAAAGAGGCTGAGACTCTCATCACTGCTAGCTAAGGCTAACAAATTCAATATTACCAATAGCATTTGTTCGGCAAGACACTAAACGCTAGAAAATGCCTGAATGAAAATCTTGAATGGTTAGAGGAGGTTTATGACTGCAATCTCGCCAGCTGGCGTTTTACCCTTGTGTGGTGTTTGGGTCAAATTGACCTATTTAACATTTTAATTAAGAGAAAAATTATACATGGATTTTTTTTTCCCCAACCTGAAACACCTTGGCTTATTTTAAGACAAAAAAAAAGTATGTAGTAGTATGATACAATGTTGTACAATATTCGGGTCAATTCGGGTCAATTTGACCCAAATAACCCTGAGACAGTTCTATGCCTGAGAAACAAAAGACACTCAATCAATCTATTTCTATAGCACTTTTCATACAAATACATGTAACACAAAGTGCTTCACCCTACAATCCAGCACACACCCACCTACGATCCAGCCCACCAACCAGACACCACCATGCCACCACCATATGCGTAAGCCCGAAGACGACACCACACACACACACTCACTTTTTGACTGTGTCCCCAAATGTTTTGTCGCGCTTCTACATTTTTCTTTACAGGGGTAAAGTATGCGTAGAGCCCTGTTTTGCCACACAGTTCTTCATAGATCTAGCCTCTAAAAGTGCACTAAAATGATGCATTTAACTTTACAATCGTAATTTGCACATTTGAAATCGACAGTCGTTTGTAAAGTGTCAGAACGATTTGCATTAACAGTTAAATTATTTATGAAAATGCTGACATTAAAGTAAGTTTTGCCTCAATTTTAATGTCCCCTCCCCTTAACGTCCCATTCACAATACTCCACCGACAAATTATATTTTTAATGTGTAGTACATTGCATGGTCAAAACAATGCTACACACTATTATTTATTTGGCCTTTATTTTGATTACAGCATGCTTTCGCCGTGGCATTCTTCAATTAATGTAGCTTTATAGAAAATAAAAAAAATATAAAACAATGATGAACATTAATTTGCATTATGATCTATCTTTAAGGATATAGCAGGAAGGAACAATAATGCAATTTATCCAAGACCTATTTTAAAAAGGCCAGAAATCTGTTATTTATAAATCCAAACAACAGATACCTTGGTATAAAAGGCCTGATTTTGGGAATTAATTTAACAAGGATGCCATCTAGAGGTAAAAAATGGAAAGTTACAAATCATGTCATTTGTATCTCGCTATAATGTTAATATTATTATGACATAATTATAGAGCTTGTTCCCTGTGATATTATTGGAGCTTGGAGTAAAATCTTGATGGGCACACACACACATTAAAACAGGAGGAATGAGGATGACCAAACTCATCAAACCATGTCTTTATAAACCTTGCTTTCTGCCCAGTCATACTAGAACAGGACAGGACCTTCCCCAAACTGCCACAATTGTATTTGTATGTTGTAGCATTAACATCACCCTACAACTAAAGGGCCTAGCCCAAACATTGAAAAGCAGTCCCAGACCATTATCCCTTCTCCAAACTTCTAACCACTAGGCCTATGCATTCTGGGCAGCATTATACTGGAATCTGCCAAACCAAGATTGGTCCATTAGGCTGCTACACATGATTCATCTCTCCAGAGAACATGTTTCAACTGGTCCAGAGTCAGTGTGCTATACACAACTCCATCTGTTATCTTAGGCCTGTGTGCAGCTGCTCAGCCATGGATTTATGAAGTTCCCAATGCACAGTTGAACAATGTTTATGTTGTTCCAGAGGCTTTTTGGAACTCAGGACAGGACATTTTTACATAGCCTGCCAATGCTTTAACACTTGGGAAAGTGGGGGATGGGTCCCATTGTGTGAAAATGGTCAACTGCTTCATGGCTTGAGATGGTGTTTCTCCTAGATGTTTCCCTTATACTTCAGCAGCTGACTTTGGGCAAAGGTGGCATACTATGACAGTGCCACATTTAGTCACTTTAGTACAACCCATTCTACTGCAAATCAGGCTTGATTTTGTGCACCTTCTAGTAATGGAAGTGGCTGAAACAACCATAACCAAGATAAATCAGTTTTTTTTATAGATAGATAGATAGATAGATAGATAGATAGATAGATAGAACATTTAAATAGAAAAGTTAGAAGTAACTGCGTTAAACAGGGTGCGAGTTTGCTTCACAGTCAGTGAAATACAATGTCACTTGCTGGTTCAAACCCCACTGTCTACTGGCTGAGTGTGAGGAGGTGGCCCTGAACAAGACATCTAAACCTTACTGCTTCCAGTGGTTGGATGGCATCTTGCATGGCTGACACCACCATCGGTGTATGAATGTGTGTGTGTGAAGGTGAATGTGAGGCAATCTAATAGTGCGCTTTGAGTGGCCTGAAGGTTAGGAAAATGCTACAGTAGTTATTAGAAACTATGATTCAACAATAGTTACAATTGGTTAGGTGTTAAATGCAAAAGCTTAAAGTTATTTTTCTGTTTAAAAGATTTTATACTAACAAATTAACACCAGCTTATTGAGAAGAGACTCAAGTATTTCCTTCAACAAAGTAAAATGCTGTATAAATCATATGTTCTAGAGATAGTGCACCATGATCAAACAAACATATGCTACAATTTCTTGCATTAGTCTGAAAAGTATGTGCTTATGACATCTATGTTGTACAGGTAGGTATAGGTAGGCTAGGTGGTTTTTGTGCGTGTGTGTCTCAGGGCAGAATCAATGGTTTTGGTGGAGTTTGATATACTGATTATAATGTTTTGACATAACATCGTGAACTGAACATAGATATATTACGGTAAAGTTTACTTACATATGTGAAGTGTGCCGTGCTATCGCCAATAGCGAATACACCAGACTTGTGTAATATTGATTGGAACCGACGCCAATATGGTCAAAGATCGTGTGTTGTCAAATGCTGTCAGAGTACATTTTACAAGCTAGCTACTTGCTAGTTACCAGTTAAGCTGAATGCTAACGTACTACAGCTAACTACCGTTAGCACATGTAACAATCTGTAACAATCAGACTGGGATGTGCCTGAAATTAGCAGAGCAAGTTGACTGAATAAACTTTTCCAGAGCTGTACTTCATAAGTCCATACAGGGGCTTACTATTTAATTCCACAACGTTGTTGAAATGAAATATGTACTGTTAAACATCAGTATTACGTTAAACAGCACAGAAACATGTCTGATCCAAGTAAGTTTTTCTTTTTTTTCCTAACGTAACAGTACAGGTACAGGGAGAACCAATCTCAGCTTACGTTACCGTACTGTTAACGTACTGTAGTGGGCTTGTGGGAAACTTCGGGGTCTGTGAAATGTATGGTACTTTACTGTACTGTTAGTTTCCTCCCCACTGCAGAGTCCATTCATTCGCCAACGCGGCCGTGTCTGTGTCGTTTGGCTGGCTACTGTCCGCTGTCAAGTTCCGTGGAATTAGCTTTCCACCTATCTGACCAACTGTCGGAGGATGCTACAATCACGCACACCACAATATAATACTAGCTAACTTAAAGATTGTTAGCAAGCTAACCATAGAAGCGAACGGCCTTCAAAGTCAACTGAAATACATTGGCCAAGAAACAATTCTGAAGAATAGAATTACGACACCGGACTCACCTAAGAAATGACACCAGTAGAAAAAAGCGGTTGTAACAGAGGCTGCTAATGCACCAATACAAACACGATACAAACACGCTGGTAGAATGGCGCGACAACAGACATAGTAGTCGCTTATTGATGATGTAACTTGTTACTGTACAGCAGCCGTCACATGATGAATGAAGAAACCAATGCACTGTAGCAATGGATAAAGAGCTATTTTTCTGCTCTAGCCCATTAATCTGTATTTATATCGACCTAGTGTTTATGCTGCCCAGTTGGCAAGGTTTTTCTTGAAAAAATATATATTTAATCTCAGTAAAAATAAAAACTTAATCAAGTCAAGTCCAATTATGTTTGGCAAGTCAAGTAAAGTCAATTTTATTTATAGGCTATAGCCCTGAATCACATTACAGTCTCAAAGGGCTTCACAATCCATTATTTCACAAGGAAACAAACAACATTCCCTAAACCTTCTCCTCTCCCCAGGCAAGGAAAAACTACCATAATAAACCTCATGGGTTAAAAAAGGGAAGAATCCTTGGGAAGGGGCCACATAGAGAAAAATCCACCCTTCCAGGACGGTTAGGATGCAATAGGTGTTGATAGGCAACATGAATGAGCAATTAAACATTTAACATAAGCTATCACACTGTGCAAAAAATAATAAGTAACCCACTGTATAACCGAGGGTTAACAGTTATATACAGGTCCCAGCCTGGATATAGATTTGTCCCAGCCGCAACTAGGTACACTCCTCATCCATTGAGTCCACACATGTCTGGTGGACACCTAGCCACTGCCATCCAATCCCCTCAGTAGAGTCCACACATGTCTGGTGGACACCTAGCCACTGCCATCCAATCCCCTCAGTAGAGTCCACAAATAGCACTCCACTCCAACATTGAAGACACGGCCGCTGGAAAGGCAGCAACCCCCATCGGCAGAACGAATTACATCATGGCAGCTCCTCCTCCTGACGAACGTCGGCCACACTATCCCGTCATTGTCCACGATCATGGCCTCGTCCCCCATTCACCACACACAAGAGAAGCAGAAAAAGAGGGAGGCCATAAACATGAAAACACACAAGAAGACTCAAAGCGGCCCCATGGATACCCATATAGGCCGCTGAGCATAGGTGAACATAAATATTGCTAGGGAAATGCCTTGCTAAATAGGTTTTAAGTTTGATTTTAAAGGTAGAAATAGTACTAGCACCTTTAACATCAGCTGGTAGAATAGTTCCATAATACTGGGGGCCGATGTGAGAATGCTCTAAATCCTGCTGATTTGTTTTTAACTTTAGGGATGGTTAACAAGCCTGCATTTTGTGAGCGTTGGGCTCGGGATGCTACATGGTATTACTAGATTGGATAAATATGAAGGGGCAAGTCCATGTAATGCTTTATAAGTCAGTGGTAAAATCTTAAAATCTAAGATGACCGGTAGCCAATGGAGTTTATCTAGTATTGGGGTGATACGATCACATTCTTTAGTTTCAGTCAGGATTCTGGCAGCAGTATTTTGTACCAACACTTTTAATGCTCTTTCTCGGGAGGCCAGAGAGTAAACCTATATAGGCATATATAGCTGGGTATCATCTGCATAACAATGAAAACGAATTTCATATTTGCATATAATATCACCCAATGTTGGCATATAAATACAAAATAACAAAGAGCCCAGCACGGAACCCTGGGGGGGAACTTTTCCGATAGACGTGTTACATCAATCATGCCATGGTATGTTGTTAATCATTTAAGGAGAAAATTATTATCCACATTATCTAAGGCTGCACTTAAAGTCAATAGCAATAGCACGGATGAGGTATCTGCATCTATAGTAAGTAATATGTCATTAACAACATTTTCAAGTGCAGTCTCAGTAGAGTGGACTGCTCTAAATCCCGATTGGAATAATTCAAATAATGTGTTACGGTAATAGTCATTGTCAGTCGAAAATTTGCTGTGGTACAATTTTTTTTAAATATTTGAGACTGGCCTGTAATTATTAAGAATTTCAGGATCAGGGCTAGGATATTTTAGCAATGTAAAAGTACATTTTATTTTTTGTTATTCCAGTAATTGTTCTAGTAGGGATCTCAATATCTAAATGTGTGTGTGTGTGTGTGTGTGTGTGTGTGTGTGTACACGTGAATGCATCTGGGTGTGCTTTGTGAAGTGCATAACTAAAATCCAGTTTGTGCCTAGCTCTCTCTTTGTGTGTGTTGTTTTAGTGAAGTAGAATGGGAGTGGCCTTTAGTAGGACTATTCCCTCATTCTCTCATCCTGTAGATTTCATGTTTTAGTTTCTCTGCACTAAAGCTTTTTCCTCAGGGCAGAGGCTAAATCACTCTGTGCTTGGATAGGCACACTCTCAATTTGACATGGATTACATGCACATCTTCGTCTATCTTGGCTCTGTAGTCACAATCTACTATGGAGTCAAACTGTTGCTCTTTTGGAGGATGTTTTATCCCAAACTGTTCTTCCCATTGCCCAAGTCTTTTTTCACCTCCATGGGAGAGTGGGCAGGTGAGCTCTTTATGTGTGTCTAATGTGTTTATACTGTACAGTATATGTGTGTGTGTGTGTGTGTGTGTGTGTGTGTGTGTGTGTGTGTGTGTGTGTGTGTGTGTGTGTGTGCATGTGTTTGTTGAGTTTAATTGTGGAACACTGTAAGACAGATTTATGCAAATTGCACATCATTCAAAATAATTTCATGTATATTGTTTTATCATGTGTGCATATTGTAATGTGAATAATTAGCCAGGTTGACAACGATACCTGTAGCCTGCATATAGGGACTGGAAGAGATAGGGATTCTCAACCAGATTTTCTGGAAGCACTGCATGATAACACACACACAGTGCTGCTGCGTCTGTAATCTGATATTCAACGTGTTCTAACAGCTTCATAAATCATGTGATTTGGCAAGCTGTTCGCAAAAAGATGCGGGTACAAAAATATGTTACTGGACCTGATCTGTAAATCCCAGAGCACAGTGAAAAAAGCACAGACAAGTATATAGTAATAATAACAATAATAATAATAATAATAATAATAATAATAATAATAATGATAATGATAATGATAATGATAATAATAAAAATAATAATAATAATAATAATAATAAATGTATTGTATAAATTATATTGCTATTATATTATTACATATCTTTATATTGGTTGAGAGTGAGAGTATATTAGCTTAAAGAAAATTTTGAAATATTAATAAATATTTATATTAATTATTATTATTATTATTATTATTATTATTATGTTATATTATTATTAGTATTAATTTGGTGGCATGTCTGTTTGTGGATTACTAAAATGAACATTGTTAAACCATCTACAGTATGAAAATCTTCTTTTGTCATATTGTTTGGATTCAAATAAACACTATTGATTATACTTTTTTTAGTGATTGGTGATTTTGAAAAGGGCAGCAGCTTTCAAAAAATGGTGGATCCAGGTGTTAAATCAATCTTTGTGCCTCAGCTCTTGCAGAAGCCATTCGGGAGTCAAGTCAAGTCAAGTCAAGTTTATTTATATAGCCCTTAATCACATTATAGTCTCAAAGGGCTATACCAACCCAAACTTCACATGGCAACAAATGACACCCCCTTAACCTGCTCCTCCCCTGGGAGAAGAGTGAAAACAACCATCAAAAAAAGCCGTTCTTTGCTCTTCTAATATAATATAATATAATCAAAATTATGCAATTGCAGCATCTACGTTAACCTCTTTGGAAACCGCCATTATTGTTTAGTCGCTTTCATGGGTCGCTTTCACTAAATCACTTAAATCACATCTGTAGCTATCAGTACGACGCTGATTGGTCAACAGTCTTGCAGCGGTAGCCCTTATTTGGATAAAGTCTGGGACACAGCCCTGGCTAAAAGTGTATTAGATTACAATCGCTGACTCCACCTTTAACCTTCAGTTATTAGGTCTACATTATTGTTTTGAATGTGAATAAAAAAGATACATTGAAATACAGTATGTTTGTTGTTTCTTGAACTACTGTATTGAATTGTACCTGTCTTTAATCGTCATAACAATAACATTATTCATTTTGAATAGTCTATTACACAATATTAAATACTGCACTTTTTGGTTACAATTAAACGGGAAAAGGTGTGCCTTTTTCACATATTATATGTTTTATTTTTTCTGAAAAACCAGGTACAAGTTATCACATTCACCAGCAAACATTGGTAAATAAGTAAAATATGTTCCTCTGTTCAAACTAAAAGTTGACCTTGGTAACTCAAGCTGAGGTTACTATCAGTAGTTGGTACAAGGGGTCTCAGTATGCAGTTAGGGGGCATTGGGTATCCAAGGCAATAAATAGCATTAGTTGGCATTATACTGTAGACCT
Organism: Aphredoderus sayanus; assembly: GCA_027564795.1. NCBI lineage: Eukaryota > Metazoa > Chordata > Actinopteri > Percopsiformes > Aphredoderidae > Aphredoderus > Aphredoderus sayanus. Next base: position 5,744 of record JAODUG010008050.1, on the reverse strand, counting down.
TTTGCTCAAGGGCTTTAGAGGTTAGGTTTGATCAAGTCTCGCAGAGCCAGCCTTTACTTGCGTAAAGTCTGGGACACATACACTCAGATGTTAAACATACATGAGTTTGTTTGCAGGTCTTTTAAATCTGTAAAATATTGTTTAAGATAAAAGAAGAGACTATAATTAGTATATAAAGCACAGCACTAGCGTTGTGCCAGAATTACCCATACAGAGATGTGAGTGACAATGCCAACAGCCAATGAAAATATAATACCACATTTCCTGATAGTGTTGTCAAGGTTACAATGGGTATAATGTATCAGACATTCAGCACAAGCTGCTTATGTGACGTAGTGCTAATGGACAGAAGAGGCTGAGACTAGGGTTGATCTGTTATAAGTGAAAATAAGCGATCACACCTCTAAACCCAAACAGAAGGAAAAGCTCACCGCTAGAGCTAAAGTATGCCCTCAAACCTTTTCCCAGCATTAGGCTGCAATACTCTGCCTGAGGTCCCAGAGTGGTCTGATTGTCTTACAACATCTCCTTGGCATCTTGTGAAGAGCTCATCCAGCCTCCCACAGTGCTGGAGACATGGCACTCGTTCTTTCATAAAGGCACCAACAATGCTGGGCCAATCTTGCCTTTATTCCCTAAGCCCCTCTTTCATTCCATTCCAGCACAATAAAAAACAGCAATTAGAACAGTGTGTTCTTGGGTGTATAAACTCTGTTCCTCTGTTAGTTTTGATGCAACTCTCAAGACCACTGGGGTTGTATTTCCTTTTCAAATGGGTCTAGTTTTATTAACAAGAGTCTTGTGAAATATTGTATCAGATATAGGCTGAAAGCCAAAGCATATATGAAAGTTGTTGTTCTTGCACTCTCTCTCTCTGATTCCTGGAAGGTTACACACATAAGTAACAATGTAAAAGCCGAGATTGCTTGCTAGTAATCACAGTTCATAAATGTGTCCCATCTTGGTATGTTTTGCAAACATGGTGTTATAGTGAACTGCTAGCGGCAGTTGTTATGTAGCTATTTGTTTACATTCTTTTTTGTGTGCCCCTAGCTGTCGGATACTTCGTAAATGCAGTACTGCATCTGTGATAGATTCTATCTATCAGAATATATTACAGTACATTGAAGTGCTAGCTGTGAAAACGCTAGGGCACAGGGGCAACATAAGAAGCACAGGATTGTTCAAGATGTATGTTAATAATGGACAAGTTAGTCCCAGTTAAATAAACTTTGTGGAAAACACAAACTTGAACTTTGGAACATAAATTGCTCTTAAAGCCAATGGCCCTAAAGTTGGAGAGGACCTTTACACATAACAGTCACAAAGCTCACTTAAATTCTTCCACCAATGCTTAACCTGCTATAGAGACTTTGTGTGTGTGTGTGTGTGTGTGTGTGAGTGAGAGAGAGAGAGAGAGAGAGAGAGAGAGAGAGAGAGAGAGAGAGAGAGGGAGAAAGATAGACCATTCTTCCTTATTTAAAATGCTATGTCAAGCAAATTGTGAAGAAAACATTCCCAAGCTACATCAACAGGATTTTTCTAGCTGTGAGTGCTGACCAATCATATTTAATTGGTTTACATTTTCATTACTTGAAAATAGGCCATATGGCTAGCTAGCCACTAAGTGCAGACACATTATTCTCATATTGTAGACTTACATATGTGCAGATTCAAGTACATATTGACATTTTAAATGATGTACATTGATTTTATCCTCAGTCAATTATAATATAAAAGCAGAAAATGTGAACATGGATGCCCATCACTCTCCATCTGAAAAATGATACCTCTGAGCTTCGCAAGTGGGTCAGTGGTGGTAAATGGAAAAGTGTTGTGGAACAGAGATGGGCAGCTCCTGTCCGTTCCCCGCTTAGCAATTTCTTTATCAGGGCCAAGGAACACCCTGTGTTACTGCGGGTACATGGTGTAAGAACAGCAATACCACAAACAAACATTCACACATGGGGTTCTGACTGACAGCAGAAGTAGGGCGTTAAATCACAGTGCCCTTAGTTTTTAGAATGGACAACCACATACTATAATAAAATAACTAAAGACAGAAACAGTGCATTTTGGTTTGTAAAATAAATGTATTTGTCCTTGGTTCTCTGACATTTCAGTGGTGACTGGAGGGTCAGATGGAATAGGACGAGCATATGCCTTTGAGGTAAGAAAATGTTTGCGATGTTAGATTACCTTTTTTGAATAAATCAGAAGTTAAACTTAACTTAAAATACATTTTAATTTGATATTTTAAAATAATAGTATTTTATAGCATACGTTCGTTTTTAATCCAATAACTGCATTTGATAAATAGAAAGTTCCTGTTGTCCTTATAATATCATATTGTGTCACCAGATGGCGCCATCTGATTGTGTCTGATTGTGTTGATCTCTTTATTGTCATTGCTGTGTGTATTTATTTATTAATGAATGATTTCTTAATGTATTTGTTTGTTTTTTCATGCCTTTTAACCATCCTGTTGTCCTCTGCCTTCAAACACACTACCTTGTTGTGCCAGTAGTGCACATCATATCGTCTGTGTAAGGTGTAGAATTAGGATTGGTGCCTTCTGTCTGCCATATAAACCTAGTGCATTGGGTCAGTTTGACCCTAAGGACAACAGGAGGGTTAATATTTCAGTGTTATGTGCATCTTCTCCCAACCTCTGCCCCTCTGCGCCTCCAGCTGGCTGACCGAGGGATGAACGTGGTAATTCTAAGCAGAACCAAGGAGAAACTGGAGCAGGTAGCAAAAGACATAGGTAAGATACAGACAAAAAACCTGCTAAACAAGTCTCTGTTGCTATCTTGACATAATTTTGTGTAATAAGAGTGCAGTTCTGTATGTTGACCTCATTAACAGTATACAGTATTAACATATCATATATCAACAGGGAACACTACTGGCCAAAAGGTGGAGGTGATAGTGGCTGACTTCACAAAAGATAACTGCTTTAGTGAAATTGAGGATAAACTGAAGGACTTTAACATTGGAATTTTAGGTACATTTGTTAAATACCTATAGTATAAGGCATATTTATTCTTGTGCATTATAGTATTTTGTATATATACTGTATATATTTCCCCATATAGTTAACAATGTAGGTATACTGCCCAGCCTCATCCCAGGGAAATTCCTTGAGACAACAGATCTGGAACAGGTCAGTGACCTCACAGCAGTCTGTGTCTAAACACTATTCTTTACAGTACATTGTTTCCATGTGTGTCATTTTGCATTCCTGCTATTTCTACTAGATACCTCATAACCCCATCAGCGTCATTTAATATATCACTTTTAACTTCTTTTATTTTACAATCCTTTCACCACAAAGAATACATATTGTGACATAATGTTATTTCTGCTTGCAGACAATTACAAATGTGATAAACTGCAACGTGAAAACCATGGTCAAGGTAAATCAGTTGTAGCCTTTTATTTAATTTACATTTTTTGCCTTAAATATAAAAATGTTTGTTACCTGTTTTTATTCATAGATGTCCAAAATAATACTTCCAGGCATGGAGAACAGGTTTGACATGTTATTTTCACTGACTGTAATGGCCACAATACAAATGCTTGTACCATAGTGCCATGCAGAACAATTTGCATAAATAGGCCTGCATCAACATAAATAGAACAGAACTACAACAGAATGTAGAAGCAATAGAGTACCAGGGAAGAACATGAAAATATAAATAAATATAAAAAACATGTGTGTACACATTTGTGTACATGTAAGAGAATTAAACATTGTGTTGAAAAAAGGAAATAAAATAAAAAATCACAAAATACTTTTTTCCCATATTTCAATGTGAAATGTGACCTTCTGGCGGCCATCTTGATGTCTTGTGAAAGGTAATTGATAACCATCAACAAATATCTTTTAGTTGTCTCATTAATTTTTCCACTGTATGTGTGTGTGTGTGTGTGTGCATGCATGTGTGTGTGGGTGCGCATCTTTGATGCTTTCCCGACCGCCTACACAGAGGTAAAGGTGTGATTGTGAACATTTCCTCGGGACTGGCCTACTCCCCCTCTCCTATGTACTCCCTGTATGCTTCCTCAAAGGCTAGTACCTCACCTGCAGTTAAACTACTGACTGATTCAATTTGTTTGGTGATTCCATTAATGATAAGGGATGTGAGTGTGTGTGTGTGTGTGTGTGTGTGTGTGTGTGTGTGTGTGTGTGTGTGTGTGCATGTGTGTGTGTCTCTCCTCTGTGTACATTTGACCACTGTAGGTGTTTGTGGAGAGATTCTCTCAAAGTCTCCAAGTTGAGTACAAAGATAAAGGAATAATCATACAGGTATTTGTCTAGATTAAATTTCATGTTTGTTCTGCTAATATAAAATAACAGATTTTCAGTCGATCTCTCGATATATCTATCTTCTAATATTTCAGCAAGTTATTAAACATTCAATAAGTTATTAAACATTGCTAATGTGAGGAAAAATGATGTGCACAGAGCCGTATATATTCCCTTTCTCTATCTAGACAGTGGCTCCATTTGGAGTGTCCACACCCATGACAGGCCACCAGAAGATCAACATAGTGACTCTGACAGCAGACGACTTTGTCAGAACCTCCCTTCAGTATCTCACAGCTGGAGATAAAACCAACGGGAGCGTCTGTCATACAGTCTTGGTAAAGCACATCACCAATGCCAGTTAAAGGGACAGTCCACAATTATTGATGCAGAAAGGATTAAACCCATTTACTTAGCCTCGCGAGACCGTCCTGATCTTGTGAACTTCACAAGATCAAGAATCAGTCTGGAGACCTTGAAATTGTTGCGACTGAGTCAGAGTAACAACCGATCTGACCAATCAGCGTAGTACGTACTGATAGCTACGGGTGTGGTTTAGGTGTGATAGCTAGAGGGTATGGTTTAGGTGTGCCGACAGCAAAAACACCAATGACGGTTAAAAATTCAGCAATAGCATCAGTTTGACACCTATTACAATTTATTTGAAAAGTAAAGAACGGCACTGAAGGCTTTTCTCGATAGAAAATATATTTTCACTTTTCTGCCCAGTATATTTTGAAAGTGCCTTCCCCTTTCAAACAGTTTTAATGGATGTCTCCCCAAATGGTTGTGTGCATAGAACCATATGTTATCACGTTACCATTGACAAATGCTTACAAATTCCATACCATCTTCATGTGTCAAGTAATATGGCATTTCTTCACAATTAATGTATGTATGTGTGTGTGTGTGTGTGTGTGTGTGTGTGTGTGTGTGTGTGTGTGTGTGTGTGTGTGTGTGTTTAGCGTTGGGTACTTGAGTGCATTCCTCTTCAGATCCTTCATTCGGAGTCCATGCAGATGAGTTTAAAAGACTATGTGAAGAAGAGAGTTGGAGAACATGTCACCTGAAATGTTGTGACATGTATAATGAGCAGCAATACACTTTAAACAACATTAATTTTCCATTTTATAGAATTATTGTTGTTACATGTTAGCCTATTACACATATAGGCTAACCTTACAGTATATGTAAATAAAATGTAAAATGTCACATGTATGGTCATTGTATTGCTTACTGTAAACACTTAGCTGCTCTCTGCACAAGATTTAGCCCTGAACATCACACACACTGTAAGAAATCATGCTGGTGCACCCACTGACCAGTAGATGTCAGTGTTGAAACTTACAACTTTTTTGTGGCCTATCTTCATTGATTTCACCTGTGTTGATAACACCCATGCATCGAAAACACATAATACTGTACTGTAAAC